>JAHWFP010104841.1:0-27537 GCA_023313725.1 Lithobius niger | reverse complement strand
CCCCCCCCCCCCCCCTCCACAACCTAAAATGGAACGACCTTCATTCCTACCGATTCACCTATTAGGGTATTACTGGAGATTTGAAACAGTTCTCAAACTACAAACGAACAAAAAGAATTACTTACCTTGCGAGAATGTCGGCACAATGTCCTTCTATCCCTGCTTCATCACATATCGAAGTTTATTCTTTCCGAACAGAGCGAGCGAGCTAGCTTACAAGCTAAACTTTGCGAAACGACGCGTCGTCTAACTCCCACCCACCTTCCAGAAACTTGAGCGTAGCCTACAGTCTGCCTACCTGCCAAAGGAATCGTCCAACACCCACTCCCCCTCCACAAATTAAAATGGAATGACCTTCACTGATTTGACATAAGGTATTACCGTATTTCTTGAAGCAATTTTCACAAACACAAAACGTTTTAATTAAATAAGAATTAGCTTGACGTCCCAACCGTGATTTAAATAAGTTATTGTTTAAAATCGATCGGTTATCGATTTTTAACCAATAACTATTACATAACGGCTACTACAGAAGTTTAAAGATGAATCTTGTCGTAAAATGGCGCAAAAAGCAAAGCGCTACAACGTAGATAAACTGTCGTAGCTTAGATTCTGGCTAAAATAAATCAGTTTAACTTCAACTTTCATTTAAGCCCAGCTGTTTAAACTCAGGAATTATAATGAACATGTGCGCTGTTGTATCCATAGCATACACAAATAGCCTAATAGAACTTAAATTACGAATTTCGGCCAGAAGGTTAATTTTACGAAAAATATGAATAGAACTTTTTCTTAAGACGTCATACAGGAAAGCTGCACCACTTCACGAGTCTACATCCACTCTAGTGAGGATCCCTAGGGGTGTACCTGACACCCTGCACCCAAAGACTGGCTCTGGCTGGTGGACTAAGTACTTTTTTTTTGGTATGTTTTTAGTTGCTAGCTTTGTTCTTCGATTTAAATCTCTTTGTGGTCCTAAACGCCACATGCGTGAAGTAGCTCTTGACGCGGTTTGGGAACATTTCCACAAGTTAATTAAGAAAATAAAAAAAATTACTGTACCGCATGTATAAACACAATAAATTTGTAGAAACAAAACCACTCTTGCTGCGATGAAACTAGCTTTAAGAGTAACAAGTTTCCGTTCTTCAATCCCAAGGCCAACTGGATAGAATTTCGCGTTGCCTTCTTAAAATATCATTCTAGCGATGTTGAATCAACTGGCGTGGAGCCGGGAAACGAAACTAGCAGTTTCTGTACTAAATGACCTTGTGGCCATTTTTATTCTGATATCACTACTTTCAATGGCTGAAATTTGGCAGCTTTTTTCACCCTTACCTTGTGGGTTTTGTTTCTGATGCACTTAGTATTATTTTTTTGTTGCATCTTATTTTTCCAGTTAGAGGTTTAATGGGTTTTTTTTAATTGACCCAGCGAAAGACCCAACGCTTTTGTGTGAGTTTTTTTTTGGTGCATTTTTGACACTGAATTTGTGCCCAGTTGCCTGTTTTGCTTTTTTTTTTTTAATTAAAGCTATTTTTTACAAATATGTACGTCCCCTACTGGTTACAAGAAAATTTGAATAAATTTCTTATGAACGCAATAGGTGGCAACTAGAAGTGCAGCCCAGCTACGCTGACAATCTCATTAAAAAAAAAATAATGCGGGTGATGTTTAATGCAGTTTCCAACATGGGGATGGTTTGCTTTCTCGTGTGTTCGTCGCCGAACGCGTGGATCACACTGGCTAACAAATGCTAATTTTCGTTTCCTTTTCTCAGGCAATTAGCGGGTCGAGCATCGTTCAAACGAATCTTTTTCGCTTGCTATACGCCGTATCCCGTATTTTCGCGCGTTTTGAATTACGTAACAAAGTGTTCCACTAATCTTTTAATATTAATCGTCCAGCGGTTTAAGCCAGTAGTTTATGCACCATTTAAACAATTATTTACTGCTGGCTAATAATTGGCACGGCCGGCAGGCAGTGCTTATTAGGCCGCGAAAAGATACGTTTTGTTTCTTGGGTATTTTCATTCAAAAAGTAACCAGGCCACCAGGCTTTTTATTTTATTATTTTATTGGTAGTAATTCTAGTCTTACTTTCGAATGCTCAAAACACTTCCATCTTAAATTTACGGAAAAACTTGCAAAACACTTCATTTTACGGAGCTGAAAGTGGTTAATTTAGGGTAAATAATGCTTATATTCAGCTAACTGAATTACTTTTCCTTGTACGGTAATAAATGTAGCTTGAACTAGCAAATAAAAATCATCGACAAGGGACAAATTTGACCACCAGGTAGGGCCTGATAAACAACTCATTTTTTTTGTCGTAGCCTTAAGAGTTCGTTTGCGCACGAGAATTTTCAAAAAATTGGACCGGAGGCGGAGGAGCGGCTAACAAAATGAAAATGTAACAATGGTGCAATAAAGGCGTGATGCGCACAAGATCGGGTAACAGATCACTCAAACAAGATGCAACGATGCTCAGGCACGGGGAGAGTAACATTGTCGTGGTAGTTTCGGGCTGTGACTCCATTAGATATATTCAATCGTTGTCGAGAACCAAAATGAAATGGTCTTGATTTTCGCATTAATCTTTTAGTTTTAAACCATAGGGCGCAAAGTCTATAATTTAAGGCCTCTAAATTGGACGGCGACATGACTGAATGATTTATTTACTTCTTCAATGCAGGCTTCGGGAAGCTAGTTGAATTGTTTCTAATTTTGTTTGCCCTAACACTGCATCGGGTTGCAACAATGCAGAATCAACTACCCATCAGATGATACATGCCAACTCTAGACACACGCTAGTACGTTGCCATTAAATAATAAACGTGGGAAAAGCTTGGGCAGAACCTGTACAGAAAAATGCATTTCTAATGTTTTGTTTTTTCGCAAACAGAATTGGGTGTACTGCATGTGGACATACCGTACTCATGATAGACCAGACCACGAAAAAGCCAACAAATTAAAAATCAAAAAAAGCATTAGAGCTCGTATCCCCATATGAACAGCTGTGAAGGTACACGAATAAAAACGGATTAGAGTTCACAAAACGGTTGGATACTTCACACAAATAAAATACGCACACAAAATACATACGCACATGAAACGGAACGAAAATCTAAAACACATACAAACAGACGCTATAAACATCAAAACGCATACAAAGGATGACAATAAAAACTCTTAATTAGGAGTGAAACAAGCACAAATACACATATAGCCATTCACAACACAAATATTTTAAAAAGCCTGTACAACACCCAAATTAAATGCACAGAAACGCAAACATTATACATTTAAACACAAACTACGTTCACTTTCTGACATAACCACCGAGCAAAAACAGTGTTTGTCCCTTGGAAGAGTTCAAATTATAGTTCGTTGCGTTAGAGTAAACTCTAATACGTTTTTATTCGTGTACCTTCACTGCTGTGAGTATGGTGATACGAGCTCTGTGTTTTTCTAAATGGTGAAGCAGTTTTTTGCTCAGTTAATATGATTACTTTGATTAGTAATGAAAAACCCAAGCAGCACAGACGTAAATGCGAAAATAAGTGATATTTCGATATTAGGCTACAGCAATATCTTCTTCAGACAATAGACAGCAGAAATATGCACGTTGCGCCGTTAGGAAAGCTTGGAGGTGGTCAGGAGAGTCCAGAAGATTAATTCTAAAACTTGTAAATTGGAACTGGAATTGGAATTGGAATTGTTTTTGGCAAGGAGTGGAGCACAACCAACCAACCAGACACGACTAACATATTCCAAGAAGTTTATTTAAGATATATGAATGCTCATTAACTCATTTTTATGTCCCAATCCTTGCTACTCTTTTCAACCCATGCAAGCTTCAACATTCCGCTTAGATCAAACAGAAGTCATTTGTCAAATTTGAAAATTGCAATGGGTTCATGCACAATTCTCATCCTAAAAGTTGATACAGTAAAAAATTGGGAAGAAACCGAATTGTGCAGTGTCAGCTTTTAGGATGAGAATTTATTTTGACGAGACACTTTCGGGGATGTCGTCAGTCATGGCTTATGCCCACACACGTGAATGGATTTCTACATAAAAAAATAAATTGGGAATTTTGCTTGATTATTTTGCTCTTAGCATTGACCATTTAACATTATTTGTCCAATGGCCAACCGGTTCCACTAACGAAATACCAAAAGCACATTTAAAGGTCTGTGGTGGGTGGCGTTATACCACACATCTTCCAGCCGCAAACCGCAAGCCGCGGTGTAGGGCAAACCGGATATCGTTTAGATCAGAAATCCTGAGCATACGAGGTCGTGCTATTAATTCATTCAAATTTTCTGCCAAGATTTGACCTAAAACTCCCATGTCAAAGCAGATATTTCGATGCCTAATTTCTCTGCAGTCTTGCAGTATTTTCCACTTAAATTTAGTATACAAGCTTTATTGGACTTGGAATTAAATCTGATCCGATCTGATCTTGGATTTAATTCCTCGGAGATCTGGACTTGAGCTGGAATTGGGATTTTCATTTTTGGTTTGTTCTTGGCAAGACATTTTTCTCTTTGTCATACGAATCTGGTTCTAAGTTCATTTTACAGGTATTCCTATGTAGATGTGCCCTTTCCATAAGGCCTCTTCTAATTGGGTTAAGTGGTTGAGGAGCTCTAAACGACCAGATTGTATTAAACAATGCCAATCAGTGAACGTCAATTGCAAGACAGACAAGATTAAAGGGTTTGTTTCCATTGGATTGTGCAATTGATAAAGATACAAAACCTCAAGCTCATCTAAACTGCATGGTAGCCAAAGGTTTAACTGGTCCGAAGTAGAAATAGCAAAAGAATAAAAATTGCTGTTAAGGTTTCAGAAACTGCAGCGTTGTTGTACCGTTTAATCCAAGTGAAACCTTACTGCTGCATTCAGTATTACACACGTAAATACAACTGAGGCCAGAGCCAAAATTTCATGGCCTAACAAGATTAAGGCTACACACTCCCGACTACTTCCTCGGCTGTTCTTCGGTCACGGCATCTACTTTCCGTTCATCACCCTACTGCTGATATAATTGTAAGATTTAAGCACTTTTCCAAAATGGAATTGCATTACTATACTTTCCTGACATTTCCAGGTTTACAAGAACTCTGACGAACATTTAATTACCTGAAGAGCTGCCCACTAAGCCCACTAAGACGATTATCTTTAAACATTTCCAGCGATGTCGTTTAGCGCAAGTAGAATGCACCAATTATTAGCTGATCTACCGTCTGCCAAGTTAAAATGGTCTAAAACTAATACCGCATTAAAGTTTCACATGGATAAACAGTACAGCAACATTCGACCAACAACTTCGGACCAGTTAAACCTCATTATTAAGCATCAAACGATTTGTGAAATAAATGAATAATTTATTTCCATTTTAAGCATAATTCGCTTAAAAAGGCTCAATTTTATGGTTGCAACTAAAAATTGTCACATACCAAGGGCAGCTCATTAGACAAAAGTGCTTTAAAGGCTTCATACCGGATGAAGTTTCAGCTAAGATGAAAATGGCAGCTGAAAACGTCACTGCACTGCATGCGCGAGCGTCTGGTGCACGTCGTAGAATTAGGCATTGTCGTGGCTGGCTGGTCCACGTCACTCCAGGACGCACCAGCTTCGTTGTGCATATTTACGCTAACCAAGAGAAGAGTTAAGGGGGATGCGCTGATTAGGGAGCATGGAAAACCAAAACGTACCATATATGTTGCATCCATCACCACCCGTATGTGTGTATCACTGGTTTCCGCTTGTCCACGATTTATTATAGGGTTGCATTTTTTAATAGACTATGCTCAAAAAAGAACTAACCTTTAACGCAAAGTATGTAATCTTTACATTTTTTATTAAAAAACTGTCACTAATTAAAACATGTGACTATCAAGTCGACGAGATGGGTACAGTTACACAGAATTTCTTATTTTGCAATGTTACATGCAACGACAAAATTTCAACTGGATTGCTTTCAACTACAATTCATCACTTTTAGTGATTTACTTATTATTTTTATATAATAAATTTAGATTTTATGAGCTAAAATGACTTCCTTCTATTTACGATTTTTTTTTGTAGAAAGGTGCAATATAACAAGAAAACAAAAAGGTTTACAAAAATGACGCAACGACAGATTTTTGTTGTATCTAGATGAAGTTCCGAAATACCTTGCCATCACACTCGTCGATCTCTGGCCGATTCTCTTGCGGTCAGACTGCCCGAATGCTTCTTGTCGACCTCTTTTCGGTTTTTCACTCTTCCGTGGGAGGAGAGGCTGCTTCTTTCAGCATGCTCTTTGCCCTCTCCCGCCCTAACGGGAAGCGAACGCCAATTCAGGTCCGACTTAGCTGGGAGGCAACCTTTATGCGATGGAACGGAATGGCGCTCTTTGGGCTTCAGCGCTGGTGGGGTGCTAGTATGATCGCCTGCAGACTGGATCGTAGGCAAATCTGCTTGGGAAGAATCTTAAAAAGATAAAAAAAATGACTTACCAGGTGTTAAGTTTGCAATATTTTAGTATGTGGTTACGCAGTTGTAAAGTTTAAAATAGCGTCTTCCACATACTGCTTGGATTAAAGGCCGGTTGCCACCAAATAAGCACAGCAGCATCAAGCACAGCAGCATCTAGGCCTATCGAGTTCTCTCTCGCAGGAAGCAAAGGAATGCACAAAGCAAAACTTTAAACGCAACAAACAAGCAAACAAGTGAAAATTTGGTACGCCCTCGTGCACCTGGAAACAAGCTATAAAGCTTAACATTATGTAGTGTCACTAGATGGCGCTACGGAAAAATATAAAGAAATTCCCCTGGCGCCATCTAGTGACACTAATATCGTTAAGCTTTATAGCTGTTTTCAGGTGCACAGGGCGTACCAAATTTTTACTCAATTAAAGAGTCACGTGGCTTGTTTGCTTTCTGCGAGAGAGAACTCAGGCCTAGATGCTGCAATGCTAATTTGGTGACAACCGGCCGTTAATTAATGTCACAAACTTAAAAGATGACAAACCTCAAGCAAAAACAAAAGTACCATGAAATAATTTTGGCAATACCACAGGCCTAAACTAAAAACCAAACTTACCGTGCTCAATTTTCTTTCGTATTACAATCAAAGGTAATACAATGGGAAAAACTAAAAGGAACGAGCCAAAATGGCTGCCACCAAGTTTTCCGTCCCAACCCTGGTCACTCAATCTTAAGTGACACGTCGGTGTTGTCAGTTAAGCTTGAGTGATCTCGGTTCAGACCATAAACTTGGTGGCAGCCATTTTGGCTCTGATATCAATACTTTCTATGGCAACTGGATGGGTCCCTTTACCCTTATGGTTTTTTTTATGATTAATTTCACTTGGAAATTATACAGAATATGGTACGAGAAATGCAACATAATCACTAATTTATTTAACCCCGTACAACCCATACTTTTGGTTAACAATCTATGCTGGTGCTGGCGCGTTGCTTGACAGGATTACTTTCTAAAAGTAAAGAGGATCGAGTTTTAAAGAGATTCCTTGATGAAACTAAAAACTAAGCTTTTGTACCCAGGAAGCAACAGTGTGGTATCGAAACCTCCGGGAAAAAAAGTTGGTAATAAACCGTCACCAGAATTAAATCATCCCTTAGTCACAGTCCTACGGGACTGTCAGCCTCTGGATTCGAACAGTTATTACTTAGGATGCTGAACATTGGGCTGTTCCTGCTCGCTTTGCTCGGGGGGACCCCCTCAGTGCTGGCGGTGCACCTAGGGGCAATCACAATCTTGATCCTTCCATTTTTCCAAGTAGGAGGACCTGGTGAGACGGAAGCTGCAAGGTCAACCATGTATCCTTTTGAGAGAATGATAAATAAAAAGCAAAACCGTATATTTGCAAATGGGTAGCGAAAAGTGGCACTCAAAAAATCACGAAACACACATTAAAAACGCATTATCCAACAGAAAATCGCACGAATATAACGTGGTGCCATCTAGCAGCAGTGATATTGTTAACCTTTACAGCTTGCTTCCAGGGATGAGGCACGTGGAGAAATGGTTTTGTGGATTTCTCCGCTTGATGCAAGCATGTGCTAGATAGATAGCGCTAGATGTTTCCACATTCGGTGACAACGCCACTTAAGTGACGTTCAGCTGAAGCTTCGTACAATACACAAATAAAAACGAATTTTAAAGTAGCATGTTGATGGTAACATCCCCCTTCCCAATTTTCGATGATATGAAATAAAAACAAACCACAAATTTCTGCCCGGAACAGTAAAACGCCATAGAAAGACGAAAAGACCTCTTCCCTGGAGCGTAGGATTTAAGTGAACCAGATCCGTTTCCAGCCTTACACGTGTACTCAGAGGGGAAAAAGTTAAGGGTGGGGAAGAGGGTATTAATTTTTAAATTGCGAAGACTTAAACTTTTTAAACGTTTGACTCCAACAGGTGCCTTTTATGGTTCGAATTTTGGAGGGGTTTCGACTCCAAAGATTGTAATCATTAATTGTAATGCCGTTTTCGTGAACGTTGGGAACACGCCATCTGTTATCAAAATAATTATCTTCCATGGCAGAGTAACAATGCAGCCTCGGTTACCTTAGCCTAAACGGGGGGGGGGGGGATTGAGGCTTAATGGCTTTAGGTTTAGCCTAAACGGTTTACGGGGAAGAAAATCCGTGAAGAATTGCACTCCCATTAAAAAAAAAATCCAAATCAGGCCTAAACTAAACTAACTTCACAATCAAATGTAATATAACCCACACGTTATAGGAAATATACATAAACCACCATCAATTATACCAAAGTGGCGATGTTCTTTAGGCTGTTCACTAAAGCAATACCTTAAAACCACCAAAAGGGGTGATATTGTACAAAAACCCCATCACAACGGTAAAGAGACCGATCAAGTTTTAGTCTTAGAAAGTGATAGAGCCAAAATGGATGCCAAAATTTTCCGTCCCAACCCTGAGCGATCTTAACTGACACCTCGGTGATTGTCAGTAAATTTGAGCGATACGGTTTCTAAGGCAAACTTCATGGTCTCTTTACTCTAGTAGGGTTTTTGTAAGATTTTTAATTTTCAGAAATGTGTTTCCGAACTAACGGTGCTGTGATAAATGTCAAGATCTGGGGTGCCCAGTTTTTCTGTTAGTACGAGAAAATTGGAAGTAACATAGTTTCAAGTCTAACAATAAACACCGAATTAAAAAAACTTTTTAACGTCTTGATGCAAAGACGTCTAAATACCACTTAACGTCTACATACCACTTCCACTTGGTGAGAAACCGGTTACCTCCCCTGTGACATCATTGTGCAAGCAGCCCAGTGGAAGCATCCCGGTGCAAGCATCCCGGTGAAATTCCGGTAAGGCATCTGACCCAAGTATATAACAAAAAAAACTTAAGAAATCCGTTTTAACTTTTGCATGCAATCTACATAACATTCGCTGAAATAGTTACCTCTCGCGAAATTCAGCACTTTGCAAGTAGTTTAATGGCGAAATTTAATCGGCACAGTGAAATTCCGGTAAGGCAGCTTATTACACACATAAAAAGTAATCTACATAACATTCGGTGAAATTAGTTACCTCCTGTGAAATTTGGAACTTTGCAAGTAGCTCTATGGTGAAATTTAACCGGTACGGTAAAATTCGGGTAAGGCAACTGACGTTAGTTACCTTTACTGTGGAATTCAGCACTGCACAATTTAGTTTTATGGTGAAATTTAACCAGCCCAATGAAATTCTGATAAGGCAACTGACCGTTTATCAATCTACATAACATTCGGCGAACTAAGTTACCTCCACTGTGGAATTAAGCACTGCACAATTTAGTTTTATGGTGAAATTTAACCAGCGTAATGAAATTCTGATAAGGCAACTGACTTAACAAAAACCCCTAAAATAAAGAAATCTGTTTTAACTTTTGTTTGTTAATCTACATAACATTCGATGAACTCCGTTACCTCCCCTGTGGAATTCAGCACTATGCGAAGTAGTTTTGGGGTGAAATTTAACCAGCCCATTAAAATTCCGATAAGGCAACTGACGTTCCGTGAGTTAGGCCTACAACAAAAAACTTTTTGCGTGCTAATCTACATAACGTGGCGATATAAGTTACCACCTCTGTGAAATTAAGGACTTGTTAATATAAGTTGGAATTAAGTTGGAATTAAGTTGTTTAATGGTGAAATTTAGCTAACCCGGTGAAATTCCGGTAAGGCAAAGTACAAAAAATAAAAAACGCAACAAAAAACTATCCAAAATGACGATAACAGTTTTATCTACATAACATTCTATGTAATAAGTTACCTCCCTTGTGAAATTCAGCATTTGCAATAGTGTAAAATTAACTAGCCCGTTGAAGTTTCAGTAAGGAAACTGATGCTATAAACACCTCAAAATAAAAATTGTGTTCTCTCTACATAATTAACATTCGGTGAAAAGTTAACTTCCCTGTGAAACTCAGAACTTTGCAAGTAGCCTTATGTTAAAATAAGCAGCCTAGTGAAATTCCGGGAAGGCAACTGACCTAACAAAACACCAAAAAAATAATTATTCATGAAATAAGTTACCGCCCTGCGAAATTCGGGCAAAGCAACTTACCTAACCTTTGAACAAAAATTCAAAATAACAGAATGAATAATCCGGTAGCAACACAAACCTAATTTTTAAACCCATCGGAATAAGGCTTGATCTATGGTAAGCACTATGAAAACTCGGGCCAAAACCATAAAAAAAGCCAGCAACACTACGCCATTTGCGCGGAATCCGTGAGCTAATCACAGAACTTAAACGAAACGCCAGGACCCGAATTAACACAAATTGTGGATAATTAGTTCAAACTGTTCCAACCTTTAAAGCCTGCGGAATTTTCACAGGTGTTGAATATTTCAGCAATTAAATGTTGTCTTAATTATTTAAGCAAAAAAAAAAAATTCGAGATTGCTGGCAACCCGTTAACCGACTCAGATTGTTATTTGTACCCCTAAATCAATATGGCGATTTTCGAACATTCCTTAAAGTTTCTGGGTGTAACATTTTAAACGGGCGCGGCCCTAACCCTAAAATTCCTTTTAAAAATGTCAGACTTACAGTTGTTCGCTCTGGACACATCAGGAGCCTCCAATTCTGCCTTTTTCCCTCTGGGTTTCTTGCGAAAGAAGTCCGGAGGTCTTTCGTTGTCAGTATCTGAGCTTTCCGACCCATAGTAGCGTTGCTCTCCCACTTCCATCTCGTACGACTTGAGCTTGTTGACTGTTGACTAGTCCCGATTCTGATCAAAAGTGAGCTTCGAATGTTTTGTTCGTAACAATTGCGAACCGTCAACTCAACGGACGAAATAACAATCAAATTGTGGTCGCTTTTTGTTGACGCGATGTATTCCTGCATGCATAGCCATTATAACTTACGTGTATGGTTCTCGTCGTGGTTACGAACAATGAACCATTGTTAGAAAGCCATTGTCGGCAGAACCCACTTGTGGATTCTGAGAGAACCCACTAGTGGGTTCTGCCAACAATGAAATAAGGAAAGTTAGTCGAAGGAAAAGTTTTATTGTTGTCTGAAGGGGTATTTCGGAATCAAACTCGAATGCAACGACACAAGCAAATTTATGCTTATTTAATGCTTGTTTTTAATATTTATTCATACTTATGAGTAAAATAACCAAACCAATTTATGAGTAATATTTCATTGTTATTCCTACACATTTCACGTTAATTTATTTGTATTTGAAATACAGTAACATAATACAACAAAATAAAAAATATATATCTAACGGAATTTAACACTACAACCATCCAACACTTGTAAATTCTGCACCAATTCTACTTGTAAATGTCAACCAATTCTGCTTAAAAACGAAAACAAATTATTTGGTGGATAGCTCTCACCCTACCCGATGAAAGTTGCATTTGTCATATTTTTGTTTATTTTTAATTTGTTTGTGTAGTGTAATTGTTTGTTATTCCTACACATTTTACGTTAATTTGGTGGACAGCTCTCACCCTACCCGATGAAGGTTGCCACACGATGAAGCAAATTTGAAGCTTATTAATGCTTGTTTTCATACTTATTTGTACTTATGAGTAATATAACTAAACCAATATATGAGTGATATTTCTTTGTTATTCCTACACATTTTACGTTAATTTGGTGGATAGCTGTTACCCTACCGATGAAGGATGCCTCCCAGAGAGGCCTAATGCTAGCCGTGCTGACACAATCATGTGTCATATTTTTATTTTATTTTTTTATTTGGTGGATAGCTCTCACCCTACCCAATGAAGGCAGTTGTCTCCCACAGAAGCCTAATGCTAGTCATGCTGACACAACAGTCTATCATATTTTGATTATTTTAAATTTATTTTACCGCATCGTTGTTCAACATTTGAAGTCATCGTCATCACGCAAGCATCCGTCATGGTCGTATTCTTCATTATTTTTAAATTATTTGTTTACATGTTTATTTATCAGTAATGGAGCCATTTGGCTCTCCGTCCTGTAATTACACGTTTATTGTCTTACCGTATCACTGTTCAAGATTCCGAAAGCATCCGTCAGCGCACAACGACGAAAAACCCAGTTAGCCAACAAAGGTTCTCTATATTTATCTCTTGATTGTTACTCGATTCCGAACTACCCCATCACCATTCAAACCGCGGAAACTCAACGCCGAATAGCCCCTTCAAACAACTACTCCTAAAAAAATTTTTACGAGAAGTTGTCTGAAGGGGCTGTTCGTCGTTGAGTTTCTGCGGTATGAACGGTGGTGGGGCATTTCGGAATCGAGTTACAATAAGTAAACACGAGCACAGAACCCTTCGCCAAACAAGCAATAACAATGCTGTCTTTGTGTAAACATTGTTGCACGCACAGTCGTCTTGTCAAGCAAGAACGTCAGCACGGTTTCTTCTTTGTTGCAGCCACGACTCGAACAATATGCGGTTGCTATAAGCAGGATAACCAACGGCGTCTCGGGAGTTCTGGCAACAATAACTCATGGCTGCGCCACTCGTTAATTGTTGACAGAACTCACTCGACGCCGTTGGTAAGGCCGTATCAGAACAAACCAGGGGTACAGAACGTTTGCTATATAGTTTGTTCCACATTATTTTTGCACGAAACTGACTGTATGACGCCACGTTTCCTTGCACTACGAGTGCAAAAACATCTGGATATAACACTTGCAGACTCTACACAGTTACCGTTAGAGGCTGCGAGCGGGATATTTGCGCGTTTTTTGCACTCATAGTGGTAGGAAACGTGGCATCATGCAGTCAGTTTCCTGCAAACATAATGTGGAACAAACTATAGTTGCTGCCATCTCTACACCAAGCGGCGAAATTGCAATATAACCGACGAGGTTTCCAAATTCTGTCGACTGATGACGCCACTTGGCAAACTTGCTGTGTCGCTATTTGTGTCGCCTTTTTGCGGAGCATCGTGGGAGGCAAAGCTCAGATAAGGTTTTTACAGGCGGCTCTGGCATAGCATGCATATGAAAGGTTTTAGTCCGAGAGAGAGAATAAATTTTATTTGGGGGTCCTAGGCCGTACGCCCAGTCTTTGATAAAGATATACATATACATACACATAAACGTTATACACACTTCTCATCAAAAGAGCACAGAGCCACAAAAACAGCACCTACAAGCAAGCTAATATCAACCCGTCGGGCATACATTGGTTCCCCACGCAATCGACATGCTCTCAGAGTGCATGGGGTCAAACGTAAATTTTGATTGACTTGCAGAAATTTGCAATTGCCCGAAATTTGGTAACTGTAGACTTGTTGCCAGCCACCGTAAGCTGCGATGAAAGGGTGGGACTCTTCCCTAGCCAGGGGTGCAGTCCTCCACGCTGAGAGCAATAAGAGGGGCACAATAACAGCAAATCCGCAGCGTCACACACAGTCCCATACGTCTAACATAGGTTGGTGTCACACCATCTCAGCCGAAACCTGTGGTGCGGCAGCAAAGAGTGACCTATGCGCAGACGCGAGAGCATGCGTGCTTGCCAAAGTGGCAGACTATCAAGGACTGACACGCTGACACATTGAGGTTGCAACTCAAACACTACCCTCCCATTGCTCGCCGCTGCCCACTCCTCATTCCACAAAGAAAGAGTTCGAAGGCGCAGAGTACTTCTAACGCTTCTCGCAGATTGTGTCAGAGTGACCGGGCAATTAATGTCTAACACTGCACTTTGAGCTAAACCGTCCACACTAACATTACCCGGAACTCCACTATGTCCTTAACCGACTGGATGGAAGGAGTAGATACCTGTTAAGCACACCATAACTTTCAGCAGACGCTATACACAACCGGGTCCGAGACAGTGAAGGTCTCTAGGGCTCCACGGAGCGAATTGACACAAGCATTAGAGTCGGTAAACAGTACAAACGCAGGGAATTGAAGGTCTGCTACAACATCTAAGGCCACAAAGATGGCAGCCATCTCACAGACAAAAACAGAAGCCAGACCTGCTAAAACATTCTACCTTTAAAGATGGAATACATACACCAATTCCTCCAACAGCCGATCTCTGAAGGAAGGAAGCGTCACAGCATACATTACATGCTTCACTACTACCTGGTCGAAAAACGTCAAGTACTTGCGAACACCAAAGCCATGGACAGTCAGGCACTACAAGAGCAACTTTAACCTGCAGGTCCTAAGTCGCACCCCTGCTCACAACCCCAAGGCATGTTTGGGCAGCATTGCCAAGGGTCTGATAGTCAAGGATAATTCGAGCCACTGGGTCCGCAGAGCCCCTGCTTACATTTCGAAGACTCAAGGCAAGCAAGAGTTCATCTGCCCTCAGATGAAGAGGAGGCTCACATGCCTCAGTCCAAAGGGTAGAAACTGGTGTCGAGACAAGACACCCTGTCACCACTCGCAAACACTCATTCACCGCGACCTGCAACGAGCGAAGGGGCCTGGGAGTGGCAACCAGAAATGGCAGATGAAAGTCAACCACCGAGCAAATAAAACCCTGATATACCGACCTCAACGCACCACGCCTAACCTTACGATAATGCGACAACACTCTCAAAATTGAAGGACGACATGTAATCCTGTCACGAAGGGTACTGATATGGTCAGTCCATTCAAGGCCTCCGTCTAGCCAGATGCCAAGATATCTGACCTTCCGGGAAGGCTTGACAGTCGTTCCCTCAACACTCACCGAGATTGGAACAGCTCTAACACTTGCGGACCTTGCAAAGACTAAGAATTCCGTTTTCGCTGGAGCAAGAAAGAGACCCCTTGGCGCCAAGCTTGCTACAAAGCAGTCTAGGGCATGCTGACATGCACATCAGTTGATGCTGGGTCTGGTTCAACAAACCACAAGGCTACATCATTGGCATAGCAGACGAGGTTATTTTCCAAGCCCAGCTCCTGCAACACACCATTGATAACAACGGTAAATAGGACCGGGCTCAGACACTTGCCTTGTGGCAGGCCACGGTTTGTTGTGGCCCGTGCTCACCAGCATCCATTTATCCTCGTTGTAAAGACCCTATCGCCAAGGAGCGCCAGTACAGCATCTAAAAGCAGGCCCGAAACCCCCATAGCTACCAGAGCTGACCTGGCCCAGTCAATACTAACTGTCAATACTGACTAAATCGAGGCAAAAACTGGAAGGGAACACGAAAAAGATTTACCTGCAAGGTTTAAGACACTGCAATGTTGATGTAATGTTTAGTCCACGTGAACCTTACTGATGCATACAAATGTGTTTTGTTTTACCCTTTTTATTTCGTTAATTTTTATTTTTATTTTTGAAGGTGGTAGATAAATTTATGACTGGGGTGTGCTTGCTCCTATCACTACTACTTGGATAAGCGATATCGCTGAAAAACGATAAAATTCTAGCCCTGATGTATCATCAGTAAGGTGGTGAATGGAAAGAAGACTTAACTGAAGAACTAGACGAAGGGTTTAATAAACGTGTTTTTTTTCTACCATGCGTATGGCCATGCTTCATCTAAGGTAGTTTCTTTAATCACAGTTTTGCGCATGCTGGCTTCGTTCGCTTCGCTCATTCAATCAGCATATCTCCCTTACCACTGTAAACACTTCTTCCCTCTTGCTTTCTTGTCTGCACTGATAGTGTGGTGAGACTGAAGTTATAGCTAAGCGGTTAAGAGCCAAATTTTAGGTGAATCGTGCACTTCTGGAAAAAAATCATTACAATTATAGAATATCCTTACTATGGCAGAATGGAACATTTTTTGGTATGGTGCCCACATTTATGACTTCCGGTTTACCCTTATTACATCATCAAAGATGGCCACCACTGATTTACTATCGAGTTTGATGTCAGCAGCTGTATCTCGGTAACCAGCAGACCAATTTTGATTTTCTATGGCATGTTGAAAAGATAATTTTGTAAGCCACAAAGATGGTCCTACGACACATTAATAGAACTTTGAGAGATTAGGGGGTACAGCTCAAATAATGTAAATTTTAAGTAATTTTAATAGGTATTTTCACATTTGAATTAAAATAACGGCCGAACTAGCTATTAATAAACATTCAGCCCTACCGTACGAATTGTTCCAAATTTTATTCCCTTTCCAACAAGTTCTAACAAGATTAGTCCTAAAAAGATTAGTGAAACTCGGTTAAGTATTGAAAAAAAATGACTAAGCTCGCGGGCTAACGGTTTCGACTTTGCTGTACAAAGGCGTATTTATTTATTTCCGGTGGAAATGTTCATGTGAAAGTCCATGGGTCGAGTCTGGGTCTGGGGAGGTGCTCATTGAGTGACCGAAGCGTTCGAAAATCAGCGTTTGTTAGCCAGTGTATGCAAAAAAAACATAGACGGGATACACGCCTTCCGCAACAAACACATGAGAGAGCAAGCCGTCCCAATGTTGCAAATGATGCAACAAACATCACCCGTGTACAGCATGGACTTCAGCTAGTTGAAGGATATATTCGCTTCATAGTAGAGCGGCTAGAGGGTTGAATTGTTCACTTTACATGAAAAGCTTGAAATTGGTACGAATGTACAAGAAGAGTAACTAAAAAAAAATAGCTATGAGAGCAAGTTCTCATACCACTCCGATCCTCCTTAACCGTCACCAAATCAAAAGCATAATGTGAAGTAAAAACGTTCAGCACACAATTCTGGGCAGGAAAGGTGACAAACATCTTTTATATAAAATTAACCCTTGAATCGCAAAACCGTATTTAAAGTATATCACCCTTAATTCGCGCGAACGCACCTTTTTTTCAATTATTAGCCTAGTTGTTGTAGTGATTTTCGTGTTCAAAGTGCTCTTGCGAGCTCTGTAATAGCCCGGAATGGACATAATTAGAAATTTCTGAAAGGTGGGATCTATTTTTTCGATGAATCCTAACCGAAATTATTTAGCTTAGATAGGGACCGTCTACGCCCATTTAATGGTGAAGAGATAATGGCGTAGCGGTGAAGGCGTATCGTAATTTTCGAATTCAAAGCGCACTTGCGAGCCTTCTAATAGTCCAAAATGGACATCGGATTTTCTAAAAGATGGGGATTTATTCTAAATCAACTCCAACAGCCTTTCCACCCGCTCGCTGCACGTGCTTCATTCGTTGCCCCCAATCCATTGCTGCCGCACGTTCTGAAAACTTCGAGGCTTCCACGAAAAGAAATCTGTCAACAATCGTTTTGTTGGGGTATTGTTGCGGTATTGTTGCTGATTGTTGCGGGGGCTGCTAACAATGTCTTGTGTACCAAATTACATGCTTTTAGCTCGATCTGCAAGAATTTGTTGGTCAAGCCTCAAAGATGGGGCGCTGTGGGGCTTTGGAGGGTTATTGCATGGGGGTTCCATGGCTGGTTCGATTTGCCTGCTAAGATTGACTTGTGTACCACAATTCATGTTTTAGCACGATCAGCAAGAATTTGTTAGTCATCAACCTCACAGAGGAGTGTGTGAGTGAATCGGGGGGGGGGGGGAGGCTTAAGGGGTATCTTGAGGGGTTCCACAGAATGACTTGTGTACAAATTTCTTGGCTTTTAGCTCCATATGCAAGATTAGTCCAAAGTATGGACCCTACAACAACTGTACTACACCGGAGATAGAAGCAGTGAACCGATGTTCAAGTTTTTTAGCTTAAAATGTAGGCATGAATAATACCTAGGGCCTTTAAACGCTATTTTAATGGTTCTCCAAAACGAGTTCACCTTTTCCTGGCTGACAACGTTAACTGGAATTTGAATTTGCATTTATTGAGCCTATAAGCGAGCTACAACTCATGCACTCAAGTAATGCTAAGCTTAAAACTAGTACAAAAGATCACCAAAATCACAGTATTCTATAACAACCAAACCAAACCAAATAAAGAACGCTGGTAAAAATTGAAACAAACAAAATTAACTAAAGGCCAGAGGAAGCAAAGCCGACAAGTAGACCCAGTCATCATATACGACGGTTAGCAGATTTGCAGAAGGACAGAACAGCGCTCATGTTCCCGACACGATAGGTGACTCCAGGGCTTGCACCATATTGGAACAAGATGCAACGACAATGCCATATTTCACTTGTTTCAGTGAACTCTAATTCAGTCTTATGCGTCTCGCTATTGTTGCCCATTGTTGCAGTATTGCATTCTGGGGCCGCTTCGCCTCCTGTCAATTTCCTGAAAATTTTCACGCACAAACGAATTCTCTATGTTCCATGGCTGTTTGCTGTGACGTGCATATCATGTGACTGGGCTAGTCCACTCAGATGACCAAACAGCCGTTGTTCTCGTTCGTCATTGGCTAACTCATGATGACGTCACAGCAAACAGCCATTGCGCGTGGTTTAATAAGCACACTCCGTGCTAATACTCAGCGTTTGGTGTAAATAGTTTTGGCGTGCCAAAAAAAAATACACGGATTACAAACAAACACGTCAAGCGTGCCGTAAAAAAAATTATGTTTTTTAAAATTTAAAACAGATACAAGTTTCTCAATTGTACATATGATTATTTAAATTAAAAATTATAAATTTTTATCCACGTACATTGTAACAAGTAAAGTGAAACTTCAATCCTATAACCCAAATTACATGCGTTACTAGTGGATGTTGTGGAGGTGCCCACACAAATAAGAAAGCTTGGTTTGCCTACTTTTTAAAGATAGATGATCACAAACAGAAAACCTAAATAAAGAAAGAAATCACAAGGTGAAGGGTAAATGAAGAAAGCAGCCTGCATTAAAGACTGGCCTTGTGAGGATACACAATAAACTAGTCTGAGAAAGAAAGGAAAGACAGCTGCCCCGACTGGGACTCGAACCTAGGACATCCCGTTTACTAGCCACTGCTCTAACCAATGCGCTACCGGGGCGGGTACTGGCTACAGGCTCCAGCCGAGCTAAGTAGCTGTTCAATCTTACTCAGTGGTGACCTAAAGATCAACAATGTTGCTTTCCCTCCTTGTATGTTTGTTAGGTCACCACTGAGAAAGATTGAACAGCTACTTAGCTCGGTTGGAGCCTGTAGCCAGTACCCGCCCCGGAAGCTCAGCGGTTAGAGCGCCCAGCTAGTAAACGGGATGTCCTGGGTACGAGTCCCAGTCGGGGCAGTTTTCTTTTATTTCTTTCTCAGACTAGTGTATTGTGTATTCTCACAAGGCCAAGTCTTGAATGCAGACTGCTTGCTTCAGGAAACCTAAAAGTGGCACTATCACCGATTGAAAGTAGGCAAAATCTGGCCACATCTAGCCCCTATAATAGTACTATCTAGCATTTGCTTGCACCAAGCGACGAATGCACATCGGCATTTCTTTTAACGAAACAAACAAGCCACGACCTTCTTAATTATTGTGCGAAAATTTGCGGGGTCCTCGTGCACCTGGGATAAAGCTATAAAGGTTAACAATATCACCGCCGCTAGATGGCGCCATGGTATTTTCGTTCGCTTTTCAATCGGTGATAGTGCCCCTGTAATAAACTGCAACAATGCTATATATTTATCATCAGTTACATGTTCAGAGATAGCCTGGGGATGGGATTGTTCGACCAGGTTGCGATAAGAAACGTTTGGTCCCCTAGTGAAGGTTTTTTTTTTTTTTTTACCTGAAGTAGGTTGAAAAATAGTTTTTTATTTTTTTTATTCTTGAACCTCGTGAAGGACGTACAAGGTTTCCAAGTCGTCCACCTGGAAAATATAACACTGCACTGGTAAATCTAGAATTAACATCCTGCTTGGCATAGTTTGAGGTAGGGAGTGGGGTGGGGAATGAGAGACGAAAACTAAAAAAAAATGTGGGTCTAGTGACGACCAATGGGTCAGGCCCGGGCTTCTTGGTAGACGATAGGCATGGCAGATAATTTCACTTATACTTACCTACATTTATTCATCTTGTGTTTTTTTTTTTAATATTATTATTTATTTATTTTTTACGCAAGTTTCACAAATAGCAATGGCTGCATTGAAATTGAAAGGTAATGTTAAAATAAAACATTACCTTTCAATTTGCGATGCTCTATAAAGACATGCTTTTAAAACACATTGGGGCGACGTAAGTGTTTTAAATAAAACGGTGTTGTTGTTATTCTAAAAAAAAAAAGTGATGTTCTGTTTTACAGCGCATCATGTTTTCAACATTAGCATTTTGTTAAGCACAATTAAAAAAAAAAACCAGCGTGTTGTAATAAATACGGAACTGTTTTATTTTCAAACACTTTATGCGCCTGTATGATGTAGTATGTGCTTAAAGTGTTAATGAAATTACGTCATTAAATCACGTCTGGAAATGTTTTGGAAAGGTGTCTTCCCAGTCACGGATATTTGTAAAACGCTCTTGTGTGTTTTTTTAATTTTTTTTTTTTTAGCTTAAACGTCCAAAGACATTTTCTAGGTGCCAAAAATGTATTTTACAGTGTGTCTTTTGACTGTACTGTGTGTCTTGTGTTTTTGATTCAAATAAATAATTAAATTCGAGAGCCAGTTTCTGCAAATACAGTATATACGTAGTTTATTATTTCGGTAACATCACTTATTATCCGATAATTTTCGCCTTTTTACTTTCAACAAGCGAAGGAACACACTACTCAATTTTTTTTCCACAACAAACAAGCCACGTGCTTCCTTAATTACTGAGTGTAACGTTGTTGCGTGTGCGTGTACCAGGAAGCAAGCGGTAAAGTTAAGCCTAACGTAACAACGGGCGCTTCTGTAAAGATCGACCGTTTGGAAACGCATATTTTGAACCGCTAGATGGGCGCCATCTAGTGACAGTGATATCGTTAACCTTGACCGCTTGCTCCCTGGTGCACGTGGACGCACCAACTTTACACGCAATAATTAAGGAGACCCGCGGCTTGTTTGTTGTATAAAAAGGAATTTCTTTACGCATTGCTTCGCTTGTTGAAATCAAGTGCTACACAGAACTAAATAATGGTAGACGGCGCTAGATGCTGCAACCTGTCATTCAGTCAATAGGCACCTTTATGTTTCGATAATTTTCATTCTCAACCACTCGTGGCATTGTCAAGCTGACAAAAATACTTCGTGCAGGCGGTTGGTGTTTATTCAGTATGGAATGCAACTCATGAAGTTGAAAAATTATCAATATTTAAACTAACCTCTTATGGGTGTTCTGCTGGTAATTATTAAAGTAATCTGGTTCATTTACTACACTACAGTCCTTAAAACATGTCAGTACACTAACGGAACTTCACAAATGCTTGAAAATGATAGCGACATGCTTAAGTTTGATGCATCGTTAATCATAGCAGGCGTTTGTTCCAACCAAACTTTTTTTAATCCAGTCAAGATGGCTGCCTACGTTAGTGAAGACTGCTGGAACACCAGCTGTGCACGTGGTCCATGACGCAACAGCAATGACCGTGTCGTCGGAATCGTCCTTCATGGTCACGAGGGGGCCTCCTTGGTCACCCTGCAAGAATGCAACACAAAATGTTTAATATCTTCACAATCTCTATATATAATTACACAAGTTCCACAACGTAGTCATCGGCAGCGCAGCAGCAATCTGCATCTGCAGCAGCTGCATACGATGCCATCTCCGCCATCTACCGACGGAACGGCAAATTATAAGAGTAGCAGCCAAGGCCCGCTGAGATAGTAGCTGCGCCCGGAACGCAACGGCCAGCAACGCGAACGTATGATGCCATCTACCGACCGAACGGCAAATTAAATGAGGGGGAGGGGGGAGGGGAGCGAGACGATGCGGAATGAGCGAGCGACTCCGCTAGTATACTACATTCACCACTTGACTGGGTAGGACTGGTTTCGTTTTTAGCATCTGCCCGACATCCAAAAAAATAGGGTGCTGGGCAGGGCTGGACTAATGGCGGTGCTTTGAGTGCTGAAGAACCAAGCCAAAGGCCGAGAAAGGACCTTAAGGGTGTCCGGTCACGGGAAAAATAAAATAAGGTACTGTTTTACATTAAAAACAAAATGTGCACTCTTATTGAAAAGTTGTACCAACAAATTTCAATTTCTAAAAAAAAATTGTTTATCTCCCATTTTTTTTATGGGACGGTGGGGCCGCCCCCCCCCCCACAATGAAACGTATGCACCAGGCCTCTATACACGGCTTAATACAGTGCTGGCGCTGGGTAGTGACATTTCTGATTTTTTAGCATTTGCAAAGTACATAAACTGATTTATGAAACAGAATTGTTGGCTGTTTTCGTCATTGCTGTAATTTCTACTGGGAGACGACACTGTTCAGATATTCAACGTGGCGGAAGTTACTGTAGTCTTTTTAATGTATACTTTATCTCCAATTGAGCACCACCAACAAGGCGAAACGCTATCCATTGCCTAGCTGGAGGCAAAAACAATGGTGTCTTTACTAGTCAAGTCAATGCTGTGAGAGTATACGCCCGATTTGTTGGAATTTGTTGGCAGCTGCTACAGTTTTCCGCAAGTGGAACTTTTCATTTCCGATTTACAAGCTTGATACGTGTTTCGCAACGCAAAAGATTGAACATTCGGCAGTTGTTGCTCGGCCGGTGTTTGGGTGGCTTTACTTAACGTGTGTATTCAACACGAAACGACTCAAGACGAGCTGAATAACAAAAACAACGTTGGTTTGTCAATAAGGAAGTTCTTATTAACATACCTACTCCGCAATTTAATTACTCTAGTTTTATGAAATGTAATCGTTTAGATTGGTGTCCCATGATAGGCCGACGTAAGGCGTGAGAAGCTCCGGCTTGACAATGCGACAGCTAACTCAAGCGGAAATTTTTAAAAAAAGGGTAATTATATAGAGCAGTGACATTTGCCGCCATATTGGCACCAGTATGTGTTTTTGGAGGGCACAACTACAAGGTGCACTACATAAAAATGGAGGGAAAAACAACGGAAGAGCGGATTTCTTAGGCTTGAAATAACGTTGTTTTCTCCAACAACAAATATCGCGCGTTTTAGGTCTAAGAAATCACTCTTCACAGCATCGGCTTCAGTATGACGCCCTTCTGTTTCTCTCTGCAGTGCCCCTTGCAGCTAACCCATTAAGGCTCCAGCATAGAGTTATATACAATAATACTACGTCGTGTCACTGCTCTATAGCTACTTTTCACGCTATCTACTCCTATGACTTAATTCACCTCCCTGTCGAGTCCTTTCGTCGTTACGGTTCAGAAAATCATAACGAAAATCTGTGCAAACGTTTATTTATTTAAGAAAAATGATCAAATAATGTTAAATCGCTACTCACAGCCATAGTGAAGCCGACGCCATAGTGCGAGATGGGAAAGCAACAAGACAACCTGATTTCGAACAGAACATTAGTAAACCGAAATCATCTCTGGCCGGACAAGATTTTGGTTGCAGTTTCTGATGTTATATGTTTAGCCACAGCGAGCACAGTAGAGCAAGCGAGGCACGTAATGTGGGGGAAAAAAAAGAACGACGCCTATGTAACTTATAGAGAGAGAGTGCGGCGCCCCTTCTTTTATCTTCTTTGGAAATGCTAAGGCGGAATTGCGAGTAGCAGAGGAAGAAGGAGAATCTCAGAGGCGATCGAGAGTGGTTAGGCTGTCTGCTGATGATTCGTTGGTAAAGGCGAGTTACTTCTAATGTTAGACTGGTGTTCGTCGTGTGAAGGAATTAAGTAACTTGCGATGCCAGAGCGGTGTTGGCCATCCGGAGACCATCAGGTTCCAGTGAGAACCGGTGGGCCGCAGTCCTAACGGTCGCAATGTTAAGGTCCAAGCGCGAGATTATCAGATGGTAACTGCAATCCATGAAGAAGTAATGCTCGTAGAGCTGTGACCGAAGAGAACAACGACTCAGATGTGGAGGTGAGGTCGAGACCCCATCGTTCTCACGGTGAGGGAATGAGGGGAAGATGAACTTGGGCTGTAGGACCGGTGAAGGAGATGGATGCAGTCGCACGAAAGCAGGCAATACCTCAGCGACCACAGACGAAGATGGCCGAACAGGGTCAGTCATCGAAGGTCATAGGGAGAGACATGTGCAAAGCAGACAGTGGCTGGAGTTGATGCTTAACAGAGACCCTTGTGGTGGATCCCAGTCTTTGGGTGGAAAGTGAAAATGTGAAAGCAGAGACAGTCTGGTTGAAGGCAACGAACAACCTGCAGGTTGGGACGCTGTTCGTTTGGAGTCGATGATTTGCCTCATGGAAGCTGCTGGTGTAATGATGTGATCGGGTCGAGAGGCGGTGACTGCCAGAAAAACGATCCCGTAGATGACGAGGTCTCCTTTATTTGAGGAGATGGCAGAACGAAGGAAGCGGGCGAGGTAGATGACGAAGGCCTTCATGTGTGTGGCAGAAGCGAGGACGTCCCCGACTCGTTTGCGGGCCTTCTGAGCAGAACGAATTCTGGGTCGTTCTTGATAGCTTCAATCAAGGCCCATTCCCCTTTCATTGCGGTCTTGCAAATGGTGCATGGATGCAAATAGTGCATGGATATGTGTAGTAATCATAGGATCTGAGGTTTTGGCAAACCACCTTAGGGTCGAGGTGGGACCGAGGAGATATTCATTCAAAAGTCGAAGCGTTGTCCAGCAAAGAAACGGAGGATAGGGTGGAGAAAACGACAACTGAAATTGGCCGGTTCGGAGGTGACTAACTTGAAAGATGAACAACCCTAGAATTAAGTTTTGAAGATCAGGTTAAGCTGGCAGTGATGACGTGTAGTAGATGTGCAAGGGTCCTTCCTGGCCATTGGTCGGAGGACGACCCTGGCTACCTGGGTACCAGAGAGGGGTTTGATGGAGGACATGATTGCCCCCTCCTTCTCCTGTATATCACTTGTCATCTGATGAAAGGAGCCATGAATGTGACGGTCATAAGGAGTTGTGGAAGAACAAATGGCAGACCAATTGATAGATGTGCAGGTGACCGAGCAGTCTATGGTACAGTCACCGCTATTTTCCTTTTAATTGTTCTTTCCTTGCAAGATGAAGTTAGCGAGATAGTGGGCGTGAATGGGGCGACTGCTGAGCGGTGGAGAGGAGTAGGGTCCCATGCAACCTACCAAGCCCATTGACCTTCCACAGGTGCAGACTGTAAATGCATATGGGAGACAAGCTGGGACGAAGTCAGTTCCAGGTAGGGGACCGTAGTGGAAGGCCTGGGTAACGATCGGGTGCCATGAGCTGAGACGAGAACATAATCTATAGTTTGCCAGACCCAATACCACATTGCTGGTGTAGACCGCTCAGGCGTATGGGAGGTGAGCTGGAACGTAGTCAGTTCCAGGTAGAGGCGTCGTTGAAGGCCCGGCTGATGACGGGCATCACTAGCTGTGAACAGAGTGTTGTTGTGTCCTTATGAAGGTAAAAAAGAACGTGCCAATAGTTCTAGCAGGGCACCACAACAAGGTAGAAGACTAGCTCAAGGCGTCCAGACACTGTAGAATGCAGAAAACTATGGCGGTCCGGCATGGTAGGGTAGATGGGCAGAAGCAGTGGTCGCATTGTTAGGGTGAAATGAATGTCTTCATAAGTCAGGTACACAAGTAGGCCTAGACGACCGCTAGGAGAGAGTGACCGACAAGATTCGTCCAAATCGTCAGGCGACTCTGGTCGCACGGGCGCATCGTTTGAACAAATGGAAGGAAGGGTTTGTAGTCCGTAACCATTACTGGGGCGCCAGCATTACCCAGCCGTTTCAGCCAAAGGCAGTGGTTGGCCTGGAATACCAATTTGAAGAGACGTCTTAAGGAGAGAATTATGGCCCAGGAGAGAATTATGATAGGAGACGGCGCGGCAGCCAAAATACTGTGGTCGTTGACCAACGGACCAACGACCAAGTGGGGACTGTAAGTCACGATGAAAAGGCGTGGTCGTCGCGCAGATTAAAGGAAAGGGCGCCCAAGGTGAAAATCCTGGTTCGTCCGCAGGACAGGAGGCAGCCAAAATACTGCGGTTGGTGACCGATGAATCGACGAACCAAACGAGAACTCCTGGTTTGGGGTTGAGCCTAACTCATTGTGGGCACAGGGTCGTCCCTCGGAGCGCAGGTTGGTCACAAAAAAGGACCCAGGGCAGTAGGCAACGAGGGCCACAGCTTGAGCAGTCGGTAGGCTGAGCGCTGAAAGAGACCTAGTCGTCAGAGCAAGAGGATGGAGGCAGTCAGGGTCGTCGTGGCTGTTTGAAGATTTTGTGTCAAGGGTTGAACCTGGCCACGTGGGACAGGGTACGTGGTGGCCGTTTCGAGCGTTATCCCCTTGGTTGCTGAAGAACCAATGCTGGGAGGGTCACAGACAAGGCAGAGAGGGCGTGGAAAGCGTCCCCTAATTCCTGAGATGTCGAGAGTCATCGTGACCGCCCGGGCCAGCACCTTTCATGAAGCGTCTTTGGCGCAAGACACCGTAAAATGGAAGAGAAAGAAGGAACCGCAGTAGCCCGGACAACGGCGTTTTAACCTCTTACTCAAGGTGGAAGATGCGTAGTTGGCTACTCAAGACGAACCAATGAGAAGGAGGTCGTATGTCGGCCTAGGGGACCGCTAGAAGAGAGCAACTGACAAGAGCCAGCCGAAACGTCAGGCGACTCGGTCGCACGGGCGCACCGTTTTAACAAACGGAAGGAAGAGTCAGTAGTTCGTAACCAACACTGAGGCGCCCGCAATTTCCAGGCAGAGTAGTCAAGATGGACGGAGAAGAAATCGCAAATGGGCCTTAGACTCGAATGCGAACCACTCCAATGATGACCGAAGTTCAGAATGAGCCCAATGCCCTGGTGTGGTCGGACCGAATCCACGAAAGCAGGGGGAAGCAACCGCATTGCGTGGCGGCCCAGAAAAAAAGAGATGAAGCAAGGCCCCGAGCCAACCCTTTTATTGGAGGGCTACGTCACGCATGCACAGTGGGGTAAGATACCGAACCGACAGGGAAGTCAACAAGTTTTCTCAGGGGGAAGGTTGCATCAGGAGACAAGGAATGCTATAAAAAGCAAGTAATGGATAGATATTTTCGTCGGCATATAAAATATTTGTTTAAGATTTGTTCCCCGTAAAATCTTCAAATTAAGGTAAATCAAGGACTTAGTTCATGAAAATGATGGTCGGGGGGGGGGGGGGGGGGGGGGGGGGGGGGGGGGGGGGGGGGG
>JAHWFP010104839.1:0-24727 GCA_023313725.1 Lithobius niger | reverse complement strand
TGTTTTGTATCTTGACCAGACATGTTTTACTACAAAAACTGAGAATCATTAATGAAAAGAAATAAAACTGCCTTAAGGAAGATAAATAGATCTGTCGTAGCGTCTTTAACTGATGTAAGATAAGGCCAATTTGGAGCAGTCTGAACAGTATCGTGGAAACTCAAGACGTTAGAACGCTCGACATGGTATCATAGGAGAAGAAAGGGTTGGGATGGAAAATAAACTGCCTATCTGGTCATATCAACGCACTCTCTTACGTTTCCATGGCAACCCAGCTGGTTAACGGGACGTGAGCTCCGCCATATTGGTTCGTCGCTTGTTTTGGCAAAATTCGTCAATCACTAATATTAGCTAATCTTTCGATAGACTTGTTGTCTAACTTTCATTGTGTTGCCTCATGTATTTGCAATGATGCAGGCTCTATGAAAACTACCCGAAAACGATGCTGTAAACAGTTACATCACAGCGGTGCAACTAATTCGTTATCCGTATGTAAAAGCTAAAACCATTTTTTAAACCAATAAAGGCTAATCATTGATTGTATGGTTTGACACGTTACCGGAACGGATGTTTACAGAAAGAATTGAAGTATCGCCCTGTGCTAATTTGAACGATGTAACTTGTGCAGTGTGCTATATTAACGCCGAAGTTTATTGCGTGAAAATGCGCTCACAATCGTCCGTTCACGTCCACTATTCGTGTACAGATGAAGTGCTCAGTAGGTGTGCACCTGTTGCAATTAATGAACACACTACAGCGCAGGCGCATTGCTATGAATATACTTCCGCCGCTTCCTCCTGTGATCAGAAAGGGTACCGACGCGTTCACGTTAAATTGCCTTTCCTTCAACCCGTTCTTCTCCTATGATGGTATCGCAAGACCAGGGGGTCGATTCCCGGCTGCTTATGTGAATTTTATCGTCAAGATGGCCACAGACTTTTTTTTTTACTACAGTCCCCGGATGCTACTGGTGTTTGTTTATTTAGATTCAATAAAATAATATTACATGATGAGTATGAGTTACTTTCGTGCTTTATTGTTTCACTAAAAAATCTTTTCAAAGTATTTAAATAAATAAAGCATTAATCTAAAGTAATGTTTTTAAAGAAGTAGGTCTTGGCTATTCGCAAAGTTTGCTGGTGACTGCTATTGTGTCGCCGACAAGCAGATTAGATTTTATATTAATTGCCATTATTACTTTTATTGTTGAATTTTTTAAGTACATGACTACATACGATTAAATATAAATGTAAAAATTTACAGACGTAAAATTCCTCCTGAAAAAAAGACACATGAAGATAACACAGTGTCACCTTTGATACATTCACAGTGCTATGAAAGTTGTGATATCCACCCAAAACCATAACTGGTAAAAGAGAGGCCGCCAAGTTTCCAAAATGGGTCGGCCTTTGAAGGTAGTGATATCATTCGACCAAGGAAAGACTGTCACGGTTGATTCCATTAGCCGAGTTAATCGCACTGATTAATACTTTGTACGCTAAAGATTGATGCCGCGAGTATCAATATTCTATTTTTCATGTAACTTTCGAACTATTAGACGGTGCAATGAACTTGGCTAATAGGATTAACCTTGGCGGCTTTTTCCTGGTTGAATGATGAAACTACTTTCAGAAGCCTACTCTTTTTGTAAATTTGGCAGCTTCTCTTATACCAGTTGTGGTTTTGGGTGGATTTAAATAAATAAAGCCTTCATAAGTACAAAAATAGTGCATAAAAAACTAAATCGGTTAGGAAGTTTATTGTGTGCGCAGCGTATCTTGAGTCCTGCAAGTATTTTTTGACCGACTACGTCTTCCTGGAGGGGGCGGCTTTAATCGACGGCCGCCATTGTTTTTTTTTAACCATCTTGGATATCAACAAGGCACTCCGCTACCAAAAACGTACAATCGATTATCTGTCTACGTTCTGCAGTGAACTCAAGATAGGCCGCGGACACTATAGGGGACTATTACTTTGGCTAGATCAGTACCTTACTAGTCCTGGCTTTGAAAAGTGTGATAACAGAAAAAGCATAAAAGTACTTGCAAGTGCATCTATGGTTACATGTTTCTTAGGTCCATGGCTGCATCAGTGCAAGATAGTTGGAATCGAATTCAGAATGCAATTCGTGACAAGTCCGATCCTCCGCCTGACTTAGCCTTCAGTCCTCCGGCTACGGAAACGGAAATTGAAGTTCTTGAAGGAAAATTAAACCTTGTACTTCCTGAAGACTTAAAGGAGTCAATGCTATTACATAACGGTATGGAGACTTTTCCAACTGGGGAATTACTTTCTGTCGAGCGAATATTCGACGAGTGGAAGGTGTGGACTGACCTACTGGACGAAGGTACCTTTGATGATAACACTGAGAATGATAGCACTGTGCAACAATGTTGGTGGTCCAGGAAATGGGTTCCAATTGTTGCTGACGGGGGAGGTAACGGTGAATGTGTTGATCTTGATCCAGGAGAGACTGGAACATTGGGACAAGTTATTTTCATGGATCACGAAGACGGGCAACGCCCAGTTCAGGGTAAATCGTATGCTGAATGGTTGGAAGGAATCGCCACCAAGTTGGAAAACGGGAATTCACTTACAAGGATGGCTATTTCGAACGTGAATGATAGAAACATACCATTTTCATTGAAAGAACATTAATTTCTTTCTTTTAATGTATGCTTGTGCTAGTTATGTTTTGATATCGTTCATGTTCAGTGCACGTTAATTATTTTAATGTTGTTTACGTGTTTGTTAAAGCTTGTTGATTTATTAGTAAACTGAAAATGTAATAACCATTGGGGTGATGTGTAATAAAACCATAATTACACTGCGTGAATACAGAAAAATCATAGTTTTTCAGTTGGTGAATCTCCTTAAATACGTATTTTTAAATTGACTTAATTTGGAATTCTTTTTTTAACCTCCTGCTTTTGACCTTACCTGTCTACACAAAAAAAGTAGTTTTTAACCAAGGTCTTTTATGTAAAGAACTGATTGGTCAGGAGCCACATGCAAATGAGGGCGGGTGGTGCGTAGTGTTTATATTTTAGCCGAATAGTATTTTTGCATATACATGTATTTTATTTTTTATAATATGAAGGTTTTGGGATTGGGAGTGTAAAACATTTTGCGTATATGTTACTAAAATAAAAAAAAACACGTGATTGTCCTATAACTTTCAATTTTTACAATCCAAACAGAAAATTTCTAAAAATTTCTAAAAAATAAAAATTTTCCAGAATTGTATCTTCATCGGTAATGAAAGGCGGATGGGGAGGGGTCGAGGTTTGTCATATCATTTTCTAGGAGGATGTTGCAAAAGTTTTGACAAGGGACAAGGCAAAATTTGCATTATGTCATTTGTGTAAGCCCCCTAAGCCTCTTGGGAAAGGTACATATTTCTGGTTGGAGGTGCCTTTTCTTCCTTTTCGCCAAATTCGTGTTCATTCGAATGATCAGTGATAGAAGACGATTTTATTAGAATTAATTCAGTTTTAGTGGAAGGAAAAGGTTGTAGTGTTAACATATCGTGTACGTTTTCCCCCACTGACTTAACAAGACTACATTTAGCCATTTGGTTTGACATTTTGTAGCCACTGTAATTGTAGCACTTCAGGACAGGATAGGTAAGTCGGCAGGCCCGCTTTTTTGAAAACGTGGGGTAAAGTACCACTTGCTCCAGGAGTCATCATGTGGCAATTGCTCGCAAGAGGCGAAACTTGAAATCAAAAATGGCAGCATTGGTACCATCATTTAAATACGGTAATAGCGGCAAAATCTTTGGAAAGTGGCGAAATACTGATGCTTGGGCAACATTTGAAGTTGAATAACTTATTCCGTGCCCGCTTCAAACCATATTCAGTCCGTTACAAGAAGTTTGAACCACGAAATCAGATCCAGCCTGAGTGGCTCACTCGGGGGGGGGGGGGGAGATGAGGCTTAAATGCGCCTCGACAGCTTGGTCATTAGCGCCAACCTCAGTCACAGTCGGCTCACTCGGGTCGCTTCTCAGCGCATAAAACCAGGTGTTATCCTTAGCTCCATTAGCAACTAAAGCCCGTTTTAAAATTGTATGCCAGCTTAAATAACAAAAATAAATAAATAAATAAATAAATAAATAAATAGCAAAAAAAAAAAACTTTATCAGACAGTTCTGATTTTGCTAAAGATTAAGTTAACTTCCTAATCTGACCTCCCATTTTAAAGTTATTAATTAACTATTCTTATTGTGATAATTTGTTTTAACGACGCTAATTTCGATTTTGTGACGACGCTAAGTAACTTAAACTTTTTTTTTTTTGGTTCGTTGACGATTGTACACGCTGTAATCATTGACGGCAGGCACTAGTTTCTTCCAGATATTTATTTTATGGTGGATTAAGAGTGGCATTACCTATACCCGGTTTCAGTAGTAGATTGTTTGCCCAGCACAAGGTTGTTAGAAAGCTTCATGAAGGATGTTATATGATTATGAGAGTGGTACTGACATGTTAAAATTATTTAGCTCTAGTCACGGTTTCTTGAAAAATGTTTAGAATAAGTACTGTGAATAGGCCCTACTATAGTATAAATCCTAAACGTGTTTTTAGGCCGGGGTTTGGTAACTTCCAACATACAGCTGGCTGAATTACTGCCATCTTTTTTAATATTTTCCTGTTAACAAAATTTGCACTACGGCCTCTACTGAAAAAGGGGTTGTTACATGTGGTTGTAGATGAAATTCTATTACGCATCAAAATCTGTTGCATGTCGGTTGCGGAGTAAGAATGGACAAATAGACCATCAGTTTTCTGGATAGCACAAGGTTGAACAACACATCTCTCGGGAAGTCACCTATGAATAATCGTAGTTACGAGTTCAGAATTGGACAAGGTAATCAACTTGAAAACAACTTGATTTCTTAAATACCAATTAGAAATAGTGATACAACGCTACTCGATGTATTGGTTGCTTCTTGTTTTATGATTTGTTCAGTTGTAAAGAATCTTGGGCTGAAACTGGCTGGTGAAATCCAAAACTCCAGTTATGAAAAGTGGTGGGGAAGGGAAGCCTACGAATCCACAGAAAGACGGATCTTTTTGGATCGTTCAGCAGCTCCCCTTGAAACCAGAAAGGCCCAACAGCAAGTTGGAAGACAACACTAGTCTTATTGAAGGTCGAAGCCAGTACAAATAAAAATATTTAATGTTTGTTTATAGGTAGATTTGAACACGTTGGCTAAGAGACTGGGTAACACAAAAAATGGCCATTTCTCATGATTTCTTTTATTTTTTCTTGCGCCAATGTATTTTATTATCTGCTAAGACTTGAATGACATCTGACTTATTGATTTATAAGTTCACAACGTCGCAAGGATCTTCACAAACCTAGCCGCCATTCCTGCAACTGCGAGATTGCATTTTGGTTATAGCATCTTTAGTTTTGCTTAGATCTACTTTCGGTCCCCACGTCCAAAGTCACTGTTCATGTTAACGTCGTCATTTAGAGACAACGTTTGCTTAAAAGAACTTAGTAGTTCATTGACAATCAGTAAAGTTCAGCTACTTTGGCAATACAAGCGATTTTGAAATCCACGATGGACTCGTTGAGTGTTCTTGCCCATTACATTCGAAAGGATTGAAATGTGCCCTGGGCCAGAACTTGGTAGCAACAGTGTAGGAAGTATACCCTCATTGTGTACCCCCAAGGTGTTCTTCAGCTATTTTTCATCAGATGTCCGAAAAATCTTGTGCAATGTTGTACAATGACAGTCTGCGGTAGTATAAAAAGCAGTGAGGAGAGCACACCTCAGCTGAGTCTCGTGTCTAGAAGCCATGAGTGAGTGTTAACCTTTAAAGTATCACTTGAATTGACTTTCCCAATGAACCGGTTAGCTTTAAAAAACGATCGTGGATTCCCAAGTCACTCTGCGAAACTACATAAGGTTAAAATATTAAAATGAAAATATCACGGGGTTTTGTATAGTGACCTGCGGAACGCTCACGTTTGTGTGGAAAGGAAGTTTCTACAAATTCTACCACTTCTCATTCTACGTAAATTTGGACCTAAAGAAGGCTTTATCAGAAATCTTTGCACGAAAGTTTCTAATTAGTTATGAGTAGACTAGCTTGCCCATAGTGAAATCAAACTTACGAAGGTGTGCTGCCACTACCCTGTTTGGCAAAGTAACCCATAGTAAAGAATAGAAAACAGTCGGTGCTGGCTAAAGAGCTAAAACTTTAAACTTTTACTGTTACGTAATTTGTTTTTTTCAGGAGAGAGTAAAATTATGTAACCTGCAATTTTTCCATTAACGCGAAAATTTATAATCGCCAACTTACCCAACCAGGCCGAATATAAAGCAACCTTTGTTGACAAGGCGAAACGAGCTGCTATCACTTTTCCATGTGCAAAAGAAAGAGATCAAACTAAAGCAAATGTTTGTATTTATCATATATAATACGGAGTAGGCGGCCAAGTCACCGGCCACGCCATTCCGTCGTACAATCAAGTACTCCACCTTGTAGTGCCATCTGTTGACGGGATTCGTCTTCAAATTCGGGTTGGGACACTTTTCCAACGTCTTCGAACAGATGGCACTACTTACCAAACCTGCCATGTCCCCGTCTATTGACGGCCTTGGACTACAAGTTCGGGTTATAACACTTTTTCCAAAGTCTTCAAAGAGATGGCGCCACTTACCAGACCTGCCGCACCGTTTTTGGGTTCGTTTTTGGGTTCATTTTTGGTATGGTTGTGGTACCAAAGTGGCCAACAAAGTTTTAGTCGCGTGGAAAAAAAAAAAAAAACAACCCGTGTCTACTAAACCAGACAACTTTAAACCAAACGACGATTGGTTCTTAATTTCGAGGCCCCCAATGGACCTCGAAATTGGCAGCCTAATACGATGGAAAGGCGCATTTATTTCCTAAATGTTCACTTCCAGAAAGGAGTTGAATTGTTTTTCAGTGGGCGGCAACAATCGTTGCTTGCAACAATGTCGCAATGCACGGTACCGAGGTGAATTGTTTCAAAGGATTAACTTAAACATAGGGTTACTTGCTTACTGAATGCTGAATTTCTCAGGGCTTTTTTAGCTTTCAGTCAAACATACGCATGCGACTTTTCCGGGGCTGCACCAAAGGAGAAATATCACGGGGCAGCGTTTTCGGAGGGTGCGGGAGAGGGTGCCAGGGCAAGTGTGTGTGGCGGGCAATGCGCGCTACCAAAGTGAATTGTTTCAAAGGATTAACCTAAACATGGGATTACTTGCTTACTGATTGCTGGATTTCTTAGTGACAGATTTTTTTTTTTAGCCTTCAGTCAAACACACGCCAGCGACCTTTCCAGGGCTGCACCAAAAGGTCAGTGTCACAGGGCGACGTTTTCGGGGATGGGGAGGCGAACAAGGGTGTATAAGGTGGACACGTATGCGAATCCGGGAGGGGACAGGAGTGTGGGGATTGGGGGTTAAAGTAATTGTGGTGGAGAGGGCATATGTGGGAGCCATTCACATGTTCCATCTTCGGTTTGAGAAATTTAAAACCAAAGACCAAACAACTGGAGGGAGGCGGGGGGGGGGGGGGGGAGCGCGCATATACAACTAATATACATAATATTTCTTTCGTATTTCTAAATTGTTATTCCCGTTTCTTGTTTCTCCAAAACATTCTATTGTTGCTGTAGCAGTGAAAGCATACGCCTCTCGGTGGTGGCAGTAAATTTATTTGAAATAAGCCGAGATAGTTTTAGCAATAAACACCAAAACAGACTGAAGTACGTAAATCGAGTTGCTCTTTATTTATCACTTAAAATCTAGCTGATCTCACTCATAGAGATCTGTAGACAGACTGTTTTGCCCTTGTTTGGGCTTTTCAGCAGAGAATACTCTGTGAATGAGAGCATAGGACCTTACTGGTGTTAAATTAACAAGCTCAATACGACTAGTTTCAGAAAGCTAAAAGCCAGTCCAGTTTTGAGCTTGTAAATTTACCACCAGTAAGGTCCTATGCTCTCATCCAGGGTATTCTCTACTGGAAATCCCAAACAAGGGTGAAACAGTCTGTCAAGAGATCTCTGTGGGTGAGAGCAGCTTGATTTTAAGTGATCAACTGCCATTAATAAGCCTAAAGGTGGGTGTCTAACATTCAGTAGAATGGAGCTCCACACAAGAAGTAGTTTCTGCTTTTTAGCTTGCTGAAGCCAGTCAGATTTTGAGTTTGTTAGTTCTCTTTATTTACTTAAGGCAATGGTGTCCAGACCTCAGCCATAAATTTAGAAAACACTAGTCCATATTTAACCACAGCAGCCACTCAGCAGGAGGTTACACAGTCTAGGTCTTACAAATCTAGTGATTGAATAGTCTTTTTTTACACCCCATATAGAAAAATAAAATGAGTGAAGCTAAAAAGTACTAATATGCAAAGTTGAATACACTAGAAAAAGTTGAAGAAAAACACTAGCACACACTGTTTTAAAAGCATGAGAACATTGTTTAAAGTGCGCAACAGCCAACATGTGATCACTTACTGACCAGAAATACTCTCAGCTGTCACTTCATAATGAATGAAGAAGAGAGTGCTGTCATTTTCATCCTATGAGAATCGAACAGGACTGCAAGACGGCAGTCGCAACTAAATTGCCAGTCCAGCCAGATCCAGGCGTATGAAAAGCAGAGTTTTCAAAACGTCTTGTAAACCTTACGCAAGTTGTATTTTTATGCTTGATGTATTGCAGTAATGTGTAGATACTTTGAAAGTAGTTTGTTTTTCAGTTTGTCCAGTTCTCCTAATTTAAACTAAAATTGAACTCTAAATGAATACTGCAGCGTTTGCATTATGTGGCTAGTGGTACTGGTAACGACTTAGCATGGTGATGATTGAAAATTTCATGTTCCTGAGTTCAGAAAAGGGTGAGAATTTCAGCATCAAGCAGAACCATGTAGCCCTAAGTCCAGTTTGACTCTTAAGTGCATGCAATGTTTGACCCTAAGTGTGTACAATGTTTGACCCTAAGCGCACACGATGTTTGACCCTAAGTGCACACGATGTTTGACTCTAATTGCTTACAATGTTTGAGCCTAAGTGCACAATGTTTGATCATAAGTGTGTACAGTGTTTGACCCTGAGTGCATATAATGTTTGACTCTTTAGTACACACGATGTTTGACCCTAAGTGCACATGATGTTTGATCCTAAGTACACACGATGCTTGATCGTAAGTGCACACAATGTTTATCCCTGAGTGCACACGATGTTTATCCCTGAGTGCCCACGATGTTTGACCGTAAGTGCACACGACGTTTGACTCTTAAGTGCTCATGATGTTTGACCCTAAGTGCATAAAATGTTTGACCCTAAGTTTGTACAATGTTTGACTCTTAAGTGCATAATATGTTAGACCCTAAAAGTGTTTGATGTTTGATCCCGATCTAATATCGGATTAAAAGAAATCACCTGTACAGACAGAGAGCGTTAGTTTTGAAGTCACACAATGAAACCTTTGGACTCCAAACGACCTTTGATTTAAAAACAGTCATGTGTACCTATACAGAGTACATTGACTGGTACATGGTATCGAAGTAAATATGGTGCTCTAAGAAATAGAAATAGAGATTAACGGTGCACGAAGCACCTGCCCCCCCCCCCCCCCAACCCCAAAGAAGTTAAGCAACTAGAGAGTCATAGCGTGATTTGAAAGCGTTGAGTGAAGGAGCACAAACAACAGATTGAGGGAGGGAGTTCCAAGGTTGAACAACCCTTTCTGTGAATAAGTGAAAGCGTAGTTTAGTCTGAGATACAGTGCCAGAAATACGGAGTGGGTGGCCATGAGTGGAGTTGAAATTTGGAATGAGGGAAAGAACATGATCCACATCAAGAAGATTGTGAATAAGTTGGTAGGTAAGTATCATGTTGCCACGATGAAAAAGCTCAAGAATGGAGGAAAGCCCAAGTTTATGTAGGCGATCGGAATAAGGTAAGGAACGAATAGTGTGACACCATTTGGTAAGGCGACGTTGGCAGTTTTCAAGACGATTAAATGAGTAAAGATTGTAGGGACGACAAATTTGGGAGCAATAACTAACGACTGGGAGGAGAAAGGTTTTATATAAAATAGCAAACAGGGAGGGTGTAAGGTTGGAGAAACGTTTCAGTACAAAATGGGGTCTACGAATGACTTTGGAGATGACATTTCAGTGTGAAGATTGAAATTTAGAGCGCTATCAATAAGGATCCCAAGGTCAGGATGATTAGTAACAGGAGTGATAGGTTTGCCAGAAAGATAGTAAGGAAAGTGCGGATTATTATTCCCAAAGTAAAGGACGTGACATTTATCAGTATGAAAAAGAAGGGAATTGGTAGAAGCCCAGTGCGCAACACGTGAATGTCTTCTTGAAGTAATTTGCAGAAAACAGTGTCGGAGAAGATTTTTAAGTCATCAGCATAGCAGGCATTAGGAGAACGAACAACAGAAGGTAAATCAGAGATGAAAATATTGAACTGGAGGGTACAAGAACGGAACCTTGAGGAACACCAGATGTAACGTGGAGCCAAGGTGCAGAAGAATCACGAAGGATGACCCGTTGCCGTCTAAGGAGTAGGTAGGAGTTAAGCCAGGAAATAATGCCAGGAGAAAAACCGAAAGTAGTAAGTTTGGACAAAAGCTTGGCATGTGAGACAGTATCGAAAGCTTTACTGAAATCAAAGAAAACAAGGTCACATGGTAGACGAACGTCAATAAGTTTGGTAATGGGATCATACGTGGAGAGAAGATTGGTGAGGCAAGAACGTTGAGGAAGGAAACCATGTTGGGTGGCCGGAAGAATATTGAGTTGAGAACATTCATCAAAAAGATCAGAGTAGATTAACCGTTCAAGGATTTTGGAAATGGACGAGAGGAGACGTATAGGTCTGTAATTAGTAACAAGAAAAGGGCAACCCGATTTATGTATTGGAGGGATGTGAGCATCTTTCCAGCATGAAGGAAAGGTACTAGAAAGGATGGAATTGGAGAAAATGTGAAACAAGGGGATGGAAAGAGAACTGGCACAATTACGAAGAAAAATAGGAGGAATGTTATCAGGACCTGAAGAAAGGTCTTCCTTAAGGAGAGAAGAAAGCACATCGGTCACACTAAAATGAACGACGCCAGCTGCAGGTGGAATAGGATTGCGAGAAGAAGCAGGAAGGAAAGTTGTGGAGAAAAAATGATTTAGCTTGGAACCAATGGTAACATCATCAAGGGAGAAAGTATTGTCATCATTTCTGATACAGCTTAAAGAGACAGTTTTGTTATAATTTTTAAGGTAAGAAAACAGTAATTTGGGGTTGCTTTTGGAACGTTGAATAAGGTTGTTTTCAAACGAAGTTTTAGCAAGTTTGATTTGCATAATAGCATTCTTTTTAGCAGCGAGGAAGTTTGCCATGTTAGATGGAGACAGAAAGGAACGAAGCAGACGATGCAAACGCTTTTTTTTTTTGTTTAATAAGGCACGAAGTTCAGGTGTCCACCAAGATGGGTGGGAGGAAGAAGGCTTCTTGGCCACAGGAATGAAATCGGAGATAATGGCTTGAAGGAAGGCGGTAAGTATTTGAACCTGTCAGTCAACATGAAGATCGGCAAGTTCGGTAGACCAATCAACGAAGGAAATAATGTGGTTAATAAGCGTGTAGTCTGCTGAGCGAAAGTTGTAAGAAGGAGATGGACTGAATTTGGTATAAAAGTCAATATCAAGTGAAAAAGTGAGGATATCATGATCGCCACACCCAAAGGCAGGTGAGTGAGTGATTGAGGAGAGGTTGAGAGAAGGAGAGCAGCTAAGCAAATCTAGTAAACTGGAGCACTCGTTTGAACGATAGCGAGTAGGTTTCGTAACGTGTTGTAAAAGATTATGGTCTTGGATAAAGTCCAGAAAGTCAAGACTGGCACTTGGATGAAGTTCAGAGGTAGTGGCACTAAGCCAGTTGGTATTTGGCAGGTTGAAATCCCCATACATAAGAAAGGGCACGTTGGGTTGGTGGGCACAGCATTGTTTAAGCATGGAGAGAAAACTTGGCCAGTGTCTGGGGTAGCCTTTTACTGGAGCTCGGTAGGTGCAACCAATAGTGATATTGCCGGATGAAGGAACGATGATCGAGCACCAGAAGAATTCCCATTCACCGTGGGAGTCGGAGTAAGAGCCACTGAGAGAAGACGGAATATTGCTTTTAATGTAAATGAGCACACCTCTGTGACCCCTGAGTAAGCAGTCACTCGGTAGGCTGTATAGCCATTAAGGTTAATGATTTTGAGTCAGGGATAGCTGGCGTGAGGTGTGTTTCGGAGACGCCAATAATATCAGGAGAAAGTTGAGAGGTGCAAAATTTAAGTTCATCAAGTTTGTTACAGAGGTCCATAACATTAAAATACAGGCACGAAGGCTATGAACAAGAGTTTGGACGGCTGCTGTAGTGACGAATGAAAGTTAGGTCTTGGAAGCCTCCTCCAGAATTGAGCTATGATGGCTGCTGCAACAACTAGCGACACTTGCATTGTCACTAATGGACTGATTCTCGGTGTCTTCTTGGGTGGTAATCTGAGTTGGGAGTTTGCCTTGCATACTTTTGTTTTTTCGATAAGTGATATAGTCAGTGGGAAAGGACTGTGGCGACTTAGAGTGGCCGTTTTTTTATGCTGTGGAGAGAGAGGCACATTGGTCTGACTGTCTGAGTTTCGGTTGCGTTGGATGTTATTTTCAGATCTAGTAGGTTTAGGCCTCCTCAAAAATATAAAATTTTGGCATCGGTGGGCCAGATATTGGAGCACATGATAATGTCAGCATTTGATTCTGCAGTCATGACACAGAAAGGTGAGTAAGTGGGATACCTTGTGCGAAGTTGAAAACAAACGACAGTAAAACCGAAAAAATTGCGAATGAGTTTAATTATTTAGTCAGCTGTAGTGTTGGGGTGAAGTCCACCTACGAAAATTGTAACAGTTGGATTTGTTGAATGAGAAGCTGGTGCGGACACGTTGACGTTAATTTTAGGTCTTGCTGGAGGTGGAATCTGAAGTTTATTTGAGTATGTGAGTGGAGGTTCGACCGGAGTAGCAGCTTGTTTTAGTTTTCTGTAGTCAGCTTTGGAATAGTAAGTACGGAAACCCGATTCTTCGTTATAAAGGGGTTCAGAAGAAGCGTACGACGCGGCGGCTGGCGCCATCTGTCGAGGTGGAGTGAGACTAAGCAGGCAGTCATTTTGCGAAGCCGAAACAAGATGGGCTGGAGGCACCATGCGCTGTAGAATAATGCAAGGGGTGAGATTGAGTGTTGTTTTGTGCGGCAGGGAGGAGTTGATTGCCTTGCCCCATCAAAAAATTCACGGGAACTCAATGTATAAGCATTAGATTTCATAGGTTCATTTGATTCAAGAATGTTAATCGGAGTTTTATTTTCTGTGAGGCGTTCAGGTTGCACGAAAAACAGTTTTGGCAACAGGAAGTGACAAGATGGCGGCCGCCTTCGCTGGGTCGTGTCAACTCGATTTCCGGATGAAAAATATGCTCGGTGAGAGATTGCAGGGGTGTAGCCTAACCGGTTTGAAGTCTAATCAATGAACGGACAGCTGCTGTTAGTTCCTTGACAGATGATTCAACTAATGAATGCCGCTGCAAAACCTGTGTGACGACGCTATTTCGAAGCATCAAACAGTCGGCAACAGGTAGGCATTGGTAGCAGAAATAGGTGCAAACCAAATAAAAGGATAGGCTCGGAAAGATTGAAGGAAAAACCACAAATATGGCAAAAAAAAAAGCCCACCACGTTCAAGAGGATTCTCATAGTGAAGAATCGGTAGCCACTTGTAGTGATAGTGATGCGGGAGAAGCTCTGGATTCCTCCATTTACACTATGACAGATTCAAGTATTGTGAACAGTTGTAGATTGGTAATAAACTGTTCCCTGAATGGTCATAGTCTTTCATTAGAAGTAGATTCTGGGTGTGACGCAACATTGATATCGGTGCAGTGGTATAGCACTATTTCTGTAATCTTAAGTTGTGACCAACAGCGATAACATTAAAATATTGTGTTAGAGCAGTAATTGTTAAGCCATTAGCTGTTAGTAGCATTAAATGGACAGACTCAAACTTTAAATACTTTAGTGGCTCCAGATAACCAACCTGCTTTGCTAGGGAAAACTTGAATTAAGAGATTTAAGTTGTCACTTAAAAAGTTTTTCAATTTTGAAATCTCCTAGGGAGAATTTGTTGCAAAAAAACACTAATTTTGTGACCAACTCCGACGTCTTTGTGAGCATTACCCCAACTGTTTAAGACAGGTTTGGAACTTTTAGTGGCCAGAATTAAATGATGCAAAACCAAAACTTTGTACGGCAAGACCTATGCTGCTCGCGGTGCGAGGCAACACTGAAGCCGAAATCGAGCATTTGCTGCGTAAGAGTATTCTAAAATTGTTGACTGAAGTTCTTGGGCCACATTTGTTGCAATTATTCTCCAGCCCAATGGAGACGTGCGAATAGCTGGTGACTGTTGTGTTATTGTCAACCCAGAGTTTGTCAACCCAGCGTGCTTTCCTGTACTACGACCCGAGAAATTGTTTTGTGAGCTTTCAGGTTGCAACAAGTTTTCACTCTTAGATTTGTCCGATGCCTTCCTCCAGATGAAGCTAAATGAGAAGTCTTAAGCCCCATTAACAGTATAAACACCAGTTGCGAGTTATATCAATGGCAGCGTGTCTCACTAGGATGGGGTAGTGCTCCTGGAAAGTTCCAGAAGCGTATGGAGCATGTTCATGCCGTAGTACCTAAGGCTATACCTTTTTATGATGCCATTCTTGCTGCTGGAATGGTAAAGGAGCAGAACACCACTCTTGTGATGGTTTGCTCTGCTCTCCAGGAAAGTGAAGTACGTGTAGATAGGGATGCCTCCAAATTTGCCGATTATACGAAAACCACCGTGCACGTCCTCCATCCTTGGGAGAACTTGCGTACCATCCAAAATTCTATTAATAATGCATTTAACTGGAGTATTGACGGGCAAGTCTCTGTCAATGATAACTTTAATTGAGGTTTGCTATTGTAAAGACTGAAATCTGGCCAAATAACCTAAAAAAGCAATTAATAAGACCCATTTAAGAAAATTGATCACCAATGCACTTAATAAAAGTAAACATGTTAATACTATTGAAATTGATTTTAAAAAAGCGTCTGATACGGTGGATAAGACAAGCTTGTTTACTAAACTGTATAGTATTGGCATAAGAGGAAAATGCTTAAACATCATTGCAAGTTACATGGCTCACAGACAAAGTATTGTGAAAATTGCTAACTCTACGTAAATGGACAGATGTCCATTATGGTGTGCCACAAGGTTCTATTCTGGGACCCTTATTATTTATTATTTACATTAATGACCTACTGGAAGAAGATCTGCAGTGCTTTACCTCCTTGTATGCTGACAACATCTTATTAGTCTCAACTAGCTATTGTCAAAATACTATGATTAGTACACTCAACAGACTTCAATAATATTAATAGCTACCTGATCAATAACGATTTATTCATCAACAACGATAGACCCACCTTTACACGTATCACAACCTCTCACACTACTAGAAGGCAGTGTGACATTTTCTCACGTGTTGGCTCTTGCCCCAACAAAACAAACTGCACTTCCTGCTCAAAACTTTCGCAAGTTGACACTTTCTGCTTCCTTGGAGTGGAAATTGATGATAATTGGAAATTCTACGTACACGCTAATAACATAATCAAAAAAATACGAAAAACTATGCCACTACTTCATGCTATAAGAAATTGCTTTACGTAGGGTACTGTGGAAATAGAAAAAAATTATCTACAAATCTTGGATTTTATCTTAAGTTCGATACGCATGCACAATTTTTCGGTCGACCACTGTGAATTATATTAACAGACTACAAAAAACTTTAAATAAAGCAACTAAAGCTCTCTTCAGTACCACAAGAAAACTTTCTACCAAAGAGATCTTAAAAAAAGTTTGAACTTTTTAATTTCAAAAAAGTGTATATGTTTAGCATCATAACTAATTTTTTTTTCGACAAAACGTACCAGCTTAATACAATAAGGCCATGCAGAATGAAATCGAATTGACTACAATGCCCTGCCTGGTGGAACTCCTATGGAAGAAGAACATTAAACTTTGTAGTACCTACCATACGCAATGAAATCCCTTTTGCTGTTAGAAGTGAAATGACTCAGTCAAACATAAAAAGAATATGGCTTAAAATATCAGATTATTGACTTATAGTACAATGCTTATACATTAAAATGTTTGTTCTTTAATAGTCCTATACAATGACATGTATATGTGAACTTGATGTAATATAGATCTCTAAAATCGCATAATTTGTAAGAACTTTCTTCAGTGCACATACAAGCCTTCTAAGCTTCGTGCTTGTTTACTTGTAACAAATTTTGCATATTGTTATACTGAATGCTGAATAAATTATTATTACTATTATTATTATTATACATATATGTGAATGACATAGAAGATTGTGTAAACAATACACTAATATATGTGTTTGCTGATGATACTGTAATGCTTTCTATAAATTATACGTATACATGATACAAAACTTACAAACGGATTATGATATGATAAATGGATGGTTAATGGACAATGAACTATATATAAGTGAAGAAAAAAACAATTAAATTAGAAATAATAGTACCAAAAATAAAAAATGAACATGACAAAAATGTTGTACATCATACAGAAAAATGTATGAGTGAAAAGGAAAGTAACAAACAACCTTGTATAAATACTTGTAATAAAATAGAATCAAAGAAATCAGCAAAATACTTGGGAAAAACAGAAATAAATTGGGACTTTAAAGAACACATAACACACTTGATAATTAAACTAAGGCTGTTGCCAGCGTTATATAAAGTAAAATATATATTAAATAAAAAAAATATAAAAAATATTACATGACGCGTGAGTAGAAAGTAGTTTAATATATGGCATAGAAATTTATGGCTTTGCAGCTAAATATGTATTATTAAGACTACAACGAGTTTAAAGTAAATTAGTAAAAGTCTTACTTGGAAATGGAAAGGAAACTACACACAAGATCTATTATAAAAATAAAATTCTAAAGATGGAAAACCTTCGAGATTATGTAATCATTGTCAAAAAATTATTATAGTAACACTTATACATAACCAACTGAAGCAAAAAGTGAATGACTGAAAAAAACAACAAATAAATTTAAAATACCAGACTGAAATAACTCTTATGGAACAAAAAATAGAAACTACTACATACCAGATATATTCCATAACATATACAGGTTGAATAAAAATATGTTTAATTATCAAAGTATAGCAAAGTTAAAAACAGTACTAAAACAATCATTAGTAGAAATGTGTGAAGCTAGAATTAATTAGAAACTAATATTAAATAATTAAAACTAAATCTAATCTAATGATAGTGTTGTGTAAGTAAATAACGTGCCCATGAAATTGTGTTTTTTAAATAATTGAAATATAAATAAATAAAATTAATAATGAAATAAGAGATTTTTTTCTTATTATTATTATTGTTTTTTATTGATGCCTTTATTGATGTATGTCGTAGATAAATAATTTCAAATGTAATTTATTGTAAATATTTTGTGTTTAAATGTATTGTGCTAAATTGTGTTTTGTTTTTGCTGCTCACACAAGTTCCTTGGAACTTCGAGCATGTTCAAGCAATAAAACTATTATTATTATTATTAAAGAAAAAAAGGAAAATAAAATGGATATAGAAACACACATGCAAACCCATTTAACGGGAAACATGGAAAAACCGTGTAATGACTTGGCTAAACATTTCGACAAACTGGTACGTAATCTAAAAAATATCAATAAGAAAACAAGAAAAAAAGAATAGTTGAAAGCCTACGGTACTTTGAAAAAATAAACATTGATTTTAAGGACAAAAAAACTTATATAGACAAAACCATGGGAATTGTGGACGCAGCAAGGTACGATATATTATTAATAATAAACCAAATGAAAAAGAAAAAATCAACAGGATACGATGGATTCCTAATCGAGCATTTCATTGAGACAAAAGGTAAAAACATTGAATTTATGACCATTTTGGTAAATAGTGTAATCAAAACAGAAATTTGGCCAGACGATCTTAAACAAATATTAAGACCAATATACAATAAAGGTGACACAAAAGATTTAAACAACTACAGACCGATCTCACTGCTACCAGTTTTAAATAAAATAATCGAAAAATTCTTTTCCACTAAAATAGAAACACAAATTTAACAGCACGAACAAAAATCAGTTTTGCTATAAAAAAGGAATTGGAACACAGGACGCATTGGAAAATATTAATACTAATGTTTGCAGATCTTTAAATGAAGGAAAATATGCAGGTGCCATTCTAATAGACCTTACTAAAGCTTTTCATACTCTTAAAAAGGACATTTTACTTGAAAAAATTTACAAGCAGGGTTTGAGAGGTAAAATTTATAATATAATAGAAAGCTATCTAACAAATAGACAATTCAGTGTTAAAATTGGCGATAACATGAGCAAATGGAATGATGTAAAATTTGGAGTACCTCAAGGATCGGTTCTGGGACTGCTGCTTTTTATAATATACATAAATGATATACGAGATGTGAACTGGAAAACATACTTAACCTTATATGCAGACGAAATTTTTACGCTAGCGATTAATGTTCGAAAGAATAAAATGTTGGAAAACTACCAAGAAGATTTCATAAAACTTCAAATCTATTTGCATGAAAACGATTCAATTTTAAACAAAGATAAAACTTGTTATTTATCAATAATTACGTCACACATGCAACAAAATACTGGTAATATTACTATGTGTAACAGTAGATGTAAAATAAACAAAACTCAATGCAACTGTGATCTAATAAACAAAGTACACAACGTAAAATATTTAGGACTTAAACTTGACAAAAATTGGAAATTCTATCATCACATTGATAAATTAACACTAAAAATTAGAAGAACAATACCATTACTCTACAAAATAAAAGAATGCTTAAGTGTAAGAAATAAAAAAGCAATATTTGATGCATTTATAATGTCTAGTATAAAATATGGGTTAATGGTGTATGGATCTACGACAAAAAGCCTAAAAATACAATTACAAAACACTATCAACTAGGCAATCAAGGTATTATTTAGAACTAATAATCACAAGATAGTAAAGAAATATATAAAAAGACAGAAATTCTAAACATAGAGCAAACCTACAAAATGAACATTTTAAAAGAACAATTATTATAACAAAAAGTATAAAATAGAAACAGTAAGAGGTAAGAGAATGGACACAAAATGGCTAATTGAACCAATATGGAGAAACTTATATAGCAAAAGAGGTCTAAATTTCCAAATACCCTATCATTTTAATACATTGCCAATAAACTTAAGAAGTATATTAAACCGTAATGAAATGACACAAAAAAATCAGAAAATGGGTCATACTAACTGAATAAGGAAATCACTCTGAAGGCTACATACACTAACGTCTGCTGTTTAATATAATGAAATGAATATAACAACAGAGTTGAAATTTAATAAATTTGTTAACATGTAATTGTATTTTTAATATTAATTTTTATTTCTATTTGTATTTACATATATTTATATTTGTATTTTGCTTGCACACACAAGTATTCGTAAGACTTCGTGCCTGTACATAACAACACGTACAATAAAAACATTATTATTACTTTTATTATTATTATTATTTATTCTGCTGAGTATCGTCCCATTCCTATTTTGGAAAATGACGACATGACGTGTCCTTCCCAGCAATTAAATAACTAACAATTTTTGGTAATCCGTATTTACAAGTAATCAGGTGTGAAATGTTTGACCAGTTAATAACCCCCTCTATTTTATCTCATTTTATCACAATTATTTCTTGGTTGGGGGGGGGGGGCAGGGTATACTGACCCTGGGAAAATGACCACCGGGGGGCATTTGCCGGGAGTAGAGGACGGGGATAGGGTCCAAGGTAGGGGGTTTTATCCCTTTAACACATTTTGAAAATATCCTCTTGAAAAACAGAAAAAAATAATGCATTAACGTTTACTTTTTTTTAGCGTAATGGCGTTGGCGTCTCTACAAGACAGCTGGAACCGAATTGAAAATTTTGTTGAGAATGAGAAGGTGTCTGACATAGTGATTAATCCTCCGGCAAGCGAAGATGAAATTGAAGTTCTTGAACGAACTCTGAGCGTTACTCTTCCTGAAGACTTCAAGGCATCTTTGTGAATACATAATGGCATGAAATATCTTCCCGTTGGGGAACTACTTTCTACGGAGGGTGTGTACAACGACTGGAAGGTGATGAGTGACCTGTTAGACGATGGTACTTTCGATGCTAACAATGTGGACAACGATAATGACAGCGCGGTGCAGCCCAGATGTTGGTGGTGCAAAAAATGGATACCTATTACTGTGGATGGTGTTGGAGATGGGCAGATGTTGGATCTACATCCGGGAGAAACGGGACATGGGGTCAGGTGGTATATTTGGATCATGAAGATCCACGGCGACCTGTTATTGCTAAATCGTTTTCTGACTGGTTCAGGGGAATTGCTACAAAATTGGAATCTCGGGAATTATCCTACGATATTGGGTACGATCCTTCGCAATTTACTTTATGTGAATGAAGATAAGAGCAGCACTTTTTTTCAGTAAGGTATCAAAAACGGTCACCTGGGTCTTGTGATTTTTGTTTTTTATGTTTGGTGTATTCGTAAAAGTGTATTTATTCATCACAAGTTTAATAAGTAACAAACAGTATTGTGTCGCCGTCAAGTAACAGTAGATCGTCGCGATTGTAGACATCCGATTGTTAAAAAATGATTGTTGGCGAAAAAAGGCGACCGCACTAGCAGACTGTGTCTTTTAACTGAAACCAACTTATACCTGGTTTCAGCATACTGGTGTAAGTTCCGAATGCGGTAGAAATCTTTGCAAATCGTTTGAATCAGGTGTCTTGGGTCGAGTAACGAACCAAGCACCAACACGAAAATGTGGGAACGTGCCCTTCATGGAGATAAAGTGTCCTCAATAACGTTGATTTTGTGTTACTGGTGACTAGTAACTAGTCCGCAGGCTCCCATGTTAATTCTCATAGGGTATAACGACACGTCTACAGCTCATTAGGAAAAGTTGCCAGATCTAAATTTCGGCAGACCGGTAAAGCGTCATATGGGGAAGTGCCTTTTTCTAAAATGGGGGTTGCAGCTAGAAGCACGTGGCCCTGAAGTGGCTGGTAAGTGCAAAATTATTGTTGTAACCATTGTTTGTATTGTCATCCAACAGTAGATTATAACATGCTTAAGTGTTACACGCTTATCGTTTCAGTACCTAATTGTCAAAATTCATTGTTGTTGCATAGGTCGTTCACTAAGAGACCGAGTATCTTTTATTGCAAAGGTTTGGTCGGTTTTTTTTTCGGTACACGAATCTAAACTAAATTATCTGCCCCACGACGATAAAAGAGACAATTATGTGTTCGTGAACACCATGGTAAGTAAGTGATTGAATGAGTAACGTTAACCGCGGTAGGGTCAAGTGAGGAGGGATGCGCTGATTGAGTGAACGAAGTGAATGAAAATCAGCGTCAAACCGTGTCAATTTCGCTGACGTAACGCTAATTGGGCAATGACAAAGGTGAAAATTATGAATGAGAAAATTTATAGACATAAAATTTCTCCAGACAAAAAAGGTACAGATGACGATTACACCGTCTGATCTTTTCTTCATTCACAGTCCTCTGAAAGTTGTGATATACACCCAAAACCCAAACTGGTATAAGAGAAGCCACAAAGTTTCAAAAAACGGTCGGCCTTTCAAAGTAGTGATATCATTCAACCAGGGAAAGGCCGCCAAGGTTAATCCTATTAGCCTAGTGAGTCGCAACGCATAATACTTTGAACGTTAAATGAAAAATTGAAGAGGACGGTACACGACCTCCTACTGAATTATCTGCCCCACGACGATAAAAGGGTATGCTTGTTATCAATTTATTTGGAAGCATTAGTGAAACGGACATTTGAATATATGTAGAATTACTGTTCTCATGTTAATTCTCATAAGTTAGAAAGACACGTCTACAGCTCAATAGGGAAAGTTACCAGATCTAAATTTCGGCAGACAGGTAAAGCGTCATATGTGTAAGTGCCTTTTTCTAGATTGGGGGTTGCAGCTAGCAGCACGTGGCCCTCAAGTGGCTCGTACGTGCTAAATTATTGGTGTAATTATTGTGGAACTAGTTGGCTGAAACATTTAAAATTGACAATGCTACATTTCTAAGCCAAACGAATATACTTACAATTATTTGATAGATATTTAAAAACCAGCAGACGATGGTGGCCGACAAAGACGAAACTGTTTCTTCTTCCAAAAGCGGTATGATGACGTCAGCTTGTTCCAGTTGGCAACAATCAACGTTATGACTTGCGCCGATTGTTATTCGTGAACGACATTATTTATGCAATACGCCATTGATAACATCAGTCGTCACCAATCTGGATACGCTAACATGATTTATTTGATTGAAAAATTCCAGCTTCATGCCGTGATTCAAATTAACCTTGTGAGTGAGCGAAACGAACCAACATCAGCGTTTGGTAACCAGTACGCGAAAAATTGCGAGTGAACAAACTTAAACCTGTGAAACAAGCAATAAACCACAACCGTGCCACTTTGACTCAACTAACGGCAAATTGGGCATTGGCAAATGTCGAAATTATGAATGACAACATCAATAGACATAAAGTACCTCCGGACAAAACAGGTAAAGGTGATTATTAGACCGTGAAATTCTCTGTACATTTACAAGCTTAAGCAAGTTCTGACTGTGTCAATTTCACTGGCATAACGGCTAATTGGGCCACGGCAAATGTGAAAATTATGAATGAGCAAGTAGGCTATATAGACAAAAAATTCCTCCAGACAGAAAAGGTAGTGGGGACGATTAAACCGTCTGATCCTTTGTTCGTTCACAGTCCTATGAAAGCCAAAACCAAAACTAGTATAAGAGAAGCCGTCAAATTTCAAAAAACGGTCGGCCTTTCAAAGTAGTGATATTTTTCAACTAGGGAAAGGCCGCCAAGGTTAATCCTGTTAGCCAAATTAATTGCACCTAATAATACTTTGGGTGTTAAATGAAAACATGAAGATTGCTACCGCCAGTAGCAATGTTCTGGTTTTTTTTTTACTTTCAAACTATTAGTAGGTGCGATTAACTTGGCTAACAGGATTAACCTTGGCGGCCTTTCCCTGGTTAAATGATATTACTACTTTGAAAGGCCGACCGTTTTTTGAAACTTGGCGGTTTATTTTTTTACCAGTTTTGGTTTTGGGTGGATCATACTGACGCAGATTAACAGTAAGAAGCTGCTACAGGCTGCTTTGGGGCCCAGAGGTTGATTGCCTCGTGAACGATACATATTGTACAATTTCGTTTGTTACTGATTGTCACTACCAATCGACATTATCTTTCACCATGCCAGTCGTTCTCTCATTTACATATGTACCGTACAAAGAATGAACATGCTCGCCCATTTACATTGCTACCGTGCAAAGAATGAACTTTCCCACCCCTTTATTCACGTATGCTGCGAAAAGAATGAACATGCTCGCCATATCGCATTTGGATTAGTTGTCACAATGTCTGCCTGTTCCCATCTGACCCTCGACTATGCTCCGGCCAAAGTGAAATATGTATGTATAAATAATGAACGCTGCTTTTCGGTATTATGCAACCATAATTTCTCAACTATAGAATTTGGCCTATTTTGAGGTTCTTCATTCACATTTTATATATTTTTCTATCAAGTTGGGAAAGGTGAATTTTTCGCCGTGACTTCAACTTACATTTAAATTGCATTTTACATCTTTGCAACTGTGGTATGTAATTTCGTTTGCTATTCCCCGCTAAGCTCTGATCCTGTATGCTCAACTCTCTCGACATCGTGAGTGTTCGTTTCTCAATTGTCTTTCAAAAAAGGAACTTTTGATAAGAATATAAAATTTGTATTTTTTAAAGGTAAAATCCTTATTACATTCAAGAAAAGAGCCAACGAGTCAGAGCGGGAGCAAACAAAATAACAATGGCAAGATCATGTTTAAACTTGATGGTTATTGTGGTTGAGTGGTAGCAGAACTGAGCCTACTTGCCGGAAGAAATGGATATGGTTGATGACTGAAATGAGGTACCTGGTAAAGTCCCTGCTAGTCTGTACCGACTATAGGATATAATCTGGCTTATCTCTGCTCCTGCAATCTTTGGAGGTTAACACTTCTCCTTTCTAGGCTTCTTTCTCCTTCACAAAATCTAGTAAGGTTTAAAATATGAAGCTAGTTTATCTCTATGAGGCAATGCGTTAAGTTGCATAGTTAGTAGGATTAACCCTTCTCCTTACTGCATTTCTTTCTCCTACATAAAATCTAGTAAGGTAAAAACGGAGCCAGTTCATCTATATGAGACAATGCCCTAAGTTTTATAGTTAGTAGGGTTAAGCCTTCTCCTTACTAAACTTCTTTCTCATACACAAATTCTAGTAAGGTTCAAAATGAAACCAAGTTGTATAGTTAGTAAGGTTGACCCTTCTCCTTACTACACTTCTTTCTCCTACATAAAATCTAGTAAGGTTAAAATTGGAGCCAGTTCATCTATGTAAGGCAATGTGCTAAGTTTTATAATTA
>JAHWFP010104838.1:2673-73207 GCA_023313725.1 Lithobius niger | reverse complement strand
GGTATTTCTTTTAAAAATATAATTAATAATTATTTGTTAAATTGAAAGGAAAGTAGGCTATTTGAAAGTTTTAGATCGTATGTAGATTTTTATGTTTTATGTTATTTATTGAAATGTAACGTTTGTATTTGCTGCTCAAACAAGCTAATTCAAGCTTCGAGCATTTGTGATGCAAATAAAATTATTATTATTATTATTATTATTATTATTATTATTATTATCAATAGTGCATGGTGGGCAAGGCTTGCATGCGATCATGGCCTTGAATTCCAAAGATGCCAGTTAATCCAAGATCAAAAAATTATTATTGACATTGTATTTCTCGTGCATAAACATTACACAAAATGCTAAGTAAATATAAAATAAAGATATTCATATTTTCCAATGCATAAATATTACTTTAAACCATTCAATATCATGGTAAAATTTTAGTTAGAATCTACAAAAAAATAATTGATTTCGCGTTCTGGAAGCTCGCTATAATGAACAAAAAGCATTACATTTTTGACCTCTCTATAAGGAACTGTTTTAGCTGCGAGTACAGTACTGTCATAGTGGGAATTATTGGTCTTACAGTAGATATTTTAACTTGCTTTAACTTAAAATTTAAATTTCAAAATATTCAGTTTTTATACCGTGTTTTAGAGTGCACACGCTGAAAGCCATCATCAGTTCTTATACTTTAACTTAACTGAAAAAATAACCAAGATGAAGGGCTTACCGTACAGGACGTAAGTGAGACATCTGTTCTTTTTGGAAAATTTGGCATCAGTGGCTGTTTGCAGCAAAGCACCAATTTATACAGCAAGAGACGGGCTTGAACAATTTTTTTAACCAAAAATATTTTATGGAAATTAGGAGCTCGAAGAAAGTATTTTATGCAAATGAGAGATCAAAAGAAGAGCTTTTAAATTTGCATAAAATGGAACCAGGATATACATTCCAGGAGGTGAATTTCTATTAGTTGAGTAGGTCTTAAAAATCTATTTTTAGAACAATTTTCTGAGAAATTAATAAATTATGAGTTCATCTCAGGTTACTGAACCAGAATTTCTATTGGCCGAAGATATTTCCAGAAAGTTTTAGAGTTTCTTTGAAGCTAAAAAAAGTTTGAATCCTCTTCAGATTTCCCAACCAGGATGTACTTCTGATTGGCTAATTCATTTTCAAGAATTTGGTTTGTTTGAAGCAACAGAGTTTCATAATAAGAATCTGGTATAAAATGAGCTGGAACTTAGGCTAGGAACACAAACGAATTTTGGAATAATGACAGGATGCACTGACTGGAGAGAAGACTCACTGGCTGTATTTGTAAATAAAACCTTAATGTTTTTATTCCTATTTTTTAATATAAAATATTTAAATACATTCAGTATAAAATTAAGTATAAATTAAGTATAAATTAAGTATAAATTAAGTATAAATTAAGTAAAAATTTAGTAATAAGGTAAAAATTAAGTATAAAGTAAATTAATATAATATATAAAAATCACCAGATTCCTTTTTTGTGTGGTGGTGAGGCTATGCTCTAAATTCAAACGCAGTGCAGTGGTCCGGGTTTTCACTGCACCACAGTTTACAGAGATGTTAAATAAACCCCAAATTTAGATTTTACTAAATGAAGGAATTTTTTGAAGGAGGGATTAAGGACTCTTTGCAGACTTTAACTATAGACTTTTTAGGGTCCTTAATTGGGGCGTTCTTAGGGGTTAGTTTGGAACCTTTTAGGGTCTTTAATTGGGACTTTTTTAGGGATTAATTAGGACCTCCTTGCAAACTTTAATTCGAGACCTTTTAGGGTCTTTTATAGGGGTTAATTGGGACCGCTTTGCAAACTTTAAATAATGAAGTTTTAAGGCCTTTAGTTGGCGACCTTTTTATGGCTTAATTGGGGACATATTTGCAAACTTTAATAGGGAACCTTTTTTATGGGTTAATAATTGGGAACTCTTTGTGATTCTGAATTTCGAAATTTTTAGAGGCTGAATTGGGGACCTTTTTGGGAGGTAAAACTTTAGGTACCTTTCAGAGACAAGTTTTTCTTTTTCATAGTAAACAAGAATTTGAAGTTTAGGCAAAGTTTACTTTTTGATAATTAAAGAATTAGACTCTTTTTGACACTTCTTCGTTATTTTTTCATTAAAAAAATAGCAACAAATGTTTGCAGTTTTTAGTATTTTTTCAAAATTAAGAGTTTCAATTTTTTACGCACGCAAATAATGGATTTTAAACGCAGTATTTTTTTAAAATTTCTTTTGTATTAACGTATCCTGCAATAGAATAATGCAGCCAATCTCAGCAGGCCATAATAACGTGGTAACAGGGAATGCAAAATAATTAGTTTCTATAGTCACAGTTATTTTCTCAAATAAGTGACTGTGGTAGGGTATTCGTCCGACTGTCCATCTGGCTCAGGGATAAGACTGTCATGTAGAGCAATGGCATTTTCATTCAGGGGCTTTGTGTCACCTTCAATTTTATGCCTGAAAATTAAGGACGTACTTTAATTATATTGACCGAGTCTAGGGAACTGGTTGCAGTTGAATGTTGTAGTTTACGTAGTGTACAAGAATTGAAAAGCACTGCGAAACGATTTCCATTAATTTAATTTTGATGCTTATCTTAAGGGAAAACTGTTTCTTGTTTAGTCAACCTAATCTTAAATCTTATAAGCCCCAACTTTTTCGCGAGCAGTTATGAATTGCCTTAGATGCATTTCTGGTCAAATGTCTACCATTTCATCCCCGTCGTAGCAGGCTAAAGTAGATTTATGCAAAAGCGTGAATCTTTTCATCATGTCATTAGGATCATCAGAATATTTATAATAATCTCTGATCGAATGACCCGCTTTTTTAACCATACCCATCCCCAGTTGGCGCAATTGGTACAATAATCGCTATGTAATTGGCACTATGATTGGATTTAGGGTTACGAGTGACTGCGTCTTCATTCTGACAAATGACATTAGTGTTTTTTAACATAGCAGCATATTAGCTGCTTTAATTTCTGGTGCATAGGAGGTTTCTTTCAAGTTTTTAAAAACTAGAAAATTCCAAATCCCGCATCTCCCCACATGCTGCTCCCCCTCGATCACTATGTCAATCAAAAATTTTAACCGCTTTATTACTGAAGGTCAGCTTGCTCAGTCTCCTTGGGATTTTCGAAAAACTTTTCCAAGAAAAATTTTGCTGTTTGACCAATATTCTATCCAGGTAACAAACTCTCAAGGAACATTAGAGTGAATAGGTTAGAAAGTTCAGGTGGGGTAGAAACACAACTAGCTTGGACTGTGGAATATGCAGATGTGAGTTTGGGACTGGTGCTCGTAGTTGCGTATTCAGTTTTAGAAGGAATCTCGGGAGGAATTTGTATTATAGGAGCATGACGTTGACCACACTTTGCTGTGAGTATCATTGTTGACGTACACCACAGTAATTTTTCTGGTTACTTCTGTTAAGTTTGAAGCATCGTAAGAGGAAAGTTAAACCATGGTTTGTCAATAACATTTTTGTTAAGTTTCACTTTAGTTTTGTGAATGTTCTCGTACACCTAAGTTCTAAGACAGAGCGGTTTGTCTCCGTTACCCCTGTTTACGTTTTCGCAAGAGGGGTAACAGGAGTAAGAAACGTGCATAGAATTGTGTTAATTGAACGTAGTCAAAGACATGGGTTTCTGCTCGTCAACGTCAATTTCTAATTTTTTTTACAGATATACCGTTTAAGATTTTTCAACAGTTTTTGAGTTTCTGGGTCGCTGAGTGAGATCCAACCTTTATATTTAGAATTTTTGTCCGAAATGGGATTTATCAATTGGGATTTGTTTGCCAGTTCTGTTGAGACATCTTGAAGTTTACTATTTATCTATATTCCTTTTTAAATATATTTATTGAAAGAACGAACCTCGAAAATTATCCGAGGGGTGGGGGTCATCCTAGTGAGCAATAGATTCAACACAAAGAGTCTGCATCGAAGGCTTGGTTTGTGAGAATACAAGGTCTGAAAATCTGAGCAAGAAAAGAAAAGACAACTACCACTATTGGAACTTAAACCCACAACAGTAGCGTACTAAGCTGGTGATATTAGTAGCGTGCAGATGTCCTGGGTTCTAGTGTCTATCGAGACAGCTATGTTGTCTTTTTGTCTGAGATTGTTGCATTTTGTATTCCAACAAATCCGGTCTGTAATGCACGTTGTATGCACATTTTGCGATTTTTATTTATAAACTTTTGAAAGGCTGAGTTGGGGACCTTTTTTGGAAGCAAAACTTTAGGGTACCTTTTAGAGACAAGTCATTATTTTTCATAGTTAACAAGAATTTGAAGTTAAGACAAAGTTTACTTTTTAGTAATTAAAAAAATTACTCTTTTTGACACTTCTTCATTCGTTTTTCATAAAAAATAGCAACAAATGTTTGCAGTTTTTCGTTATTTTAAAAATAAAGAGTTTCAATTTTTTTACGTATCCTGCAATAGAATACTGCAGCCAATCTCAAGAGGCCATCATGTCGTTGTGACTGGGAATGCAAAATAATTAGTTTCTATGGACACAGTTCTTTTCCCAAACGAGTGACTATGGTGGGGTATTTGTCCTACTGTCCATCTGGCTCAGGGGTAAGATCGCCATGAAGAGCACTGGAATTTTCATGAAGGGGCTTCGTGTCACCTTCAATTTTATGCATGAAAATCTAGGAAGTACATTAATCTCGATCGAGCCTAGAGAACTGGTTGCAGTTGAATATTGTAGTTTACGTAGTGTACAGAGAAATAAAAAGCACTGCGAAACGATTTCTGTTAATTTAATTTTGATGCTTATCTTAAGGGAAAACAGTTTCTTGTTTAGTCAACCCAATCTTAAATTCTTATAAGCCACTATTTTTTTTGCGCTAATGACCAAGTTGTCGACGAGCCATTAAGCCTCAATCCCCCCCCTCCCACTATTTTTTGCGACCAGTTATGATTTGCCTTAGACGCATTTCTGATAACATTTCTACCATTTCATTTCTATGCCCATCGTGGCCGGCTAAAGTAGATTTATGCAAAAGTCTGAATCTCTTCATCACCTTTAGTATCGTCGAAATATTTATTATAGACTCTGCTCGAATGACCCGATTTTTTTACTTTCCCTATCCCCTTATTCGTTGATTTAATGTCGTCTCAAACTGGCACAATATTCTTTATGTACTTGGCACTACGACTGAATTTGGATTTACGAGTGGCTGGGTCATTATTCTGATAAATGGCATTAATATTTTTAACACAGCAGCACATTAGTTGCTTTAACTTCTGGTGCATAGGAAGTTTCTTTCAAATCTTTAAAAACTAGCAAATTCCAAAGCCCACATCTCCCTACATACTGCTCACCCTCGACCACTATGTCATTCTAAAAATTTTTAACCATTTTATTACTGAAGGTTACCTTGCTAGGCTCAGTCTCTTTGGAATTTTCAAAAAACATTTTCAAGAACAATTTAGCTGTTTGACCAATATTCTGTCCAGGTAACAGACTATCGAGGTACATTAGAGTAAATGGGTTAGAAGTTCAGGTGGGGTAGAAACACCTCTAGCTTGCACTGTGGAATATGCGGATGTGAGTTTAGAACTGGTGCTAGTAGTTGCGTATTAGGTTTTACAAGGAATCTCGGGAGGAATTCGCATTATAGGAGCTTGACCTGGAATTGAATCTTCGGCGAGACTGAAATTGAGAGTGGTTGACAATATCTTCTTGCCAGGAGTAATAGCAGGGGACGGTGATTACCCAATGCTGGGTAGTCATCTTCGTCAGTATCGGTCAGTAATCGGTCATAGTCGATCCATCTTTCGTTACAGATGAAATTAAACAGTAAGTTAGTTTTTTCTTCTTTGTAAGCATTAATTGGCACAGATTGTGTGTGCTGGGCTAGAGTTTTTATGCTACCGGCCGATGTTTGTATTAGCGTGCCAACTGTTGGTTTTAGAGTGCTTGCTATCTGCCTAAAAAATTCTTGTAGCGATTCTTCTTGTTCTCTTTCACCCAAACATTGATTAAAAAACTTTTTAGTTAAACGTCTGTTGAATTTTGCAATTTCTTGTTTTGTCTCCATTCTTTTATTTAATTGGTAAAAACGAACGTTTCAATCTTCCCTCATTTAACGTTTTTGTTTATTGATAAAAATTCATAAGGCTTTTTACAACACGTTCTACACAATGTTTTTAGGTCTGAAAAATCCATGTCAGGGTCAATGTGATTTTCGTAAACATGTTTCAAATTTAACTCATCCACCGAGAAAAGGATTAGTACTTTGCACGCTGAACATTCGTAATAAATTTGTATTGTCTCTGACAACTTATTTTGGAATTCTTGTGTAGGACAGACTGCAATAAAAAAATTATCGGCGTTTGAATGACGCCCTTGTGCAAAGTAACGTTCAAAGTTTTTTTGTTTGTCCAGAAGGTAATCATCAAAAAAGTGTCAAGTTTCGAATATTTGGGCCCCATTCTTCGGGCAGAATTAAATCTATTTCAGTATCGTGAAAATACACGACATCCTGTCCAATTTTTTTCTCAATTTCACCAAATATACTTGACTTAAAGTATATTGTAAATAAATATTCGGTCATAGTCGATCCATCTTTCGTTACAGATGAAATTAAACAGTAAGTTAGTTTTTCCGCAATTTGAGGGCCTAAGACATCTGAAATTTGAAGATAGAAATGGATGATTTTTAGTTCTTTCATAAGCATGAAAAAGTTGTAGTTTTTAGTTCCACAGCTTTTTTATTTACATTTTTGTTTTGTTTTATGGAGATACCAAACTCATAAAATCTTCGTGGGAAAATCTGTCGTTGGAAGTATCGGAATGAGCTACTCCAAAGTCTACGTTGCACCATAATTTCACTTTGCTGTGAGAATCATCGGTGACATACACCACAGTAATTTTTCCGGTGACTTCCATCAAGTCTAAAGCATTGTAAGATGGAAAGTTAAACCATGGTTTGTCAGTAACATTTTTGTTAAGGTACCCTTTAGTTTTGTGAATGTTCTTGTACACCTAAGTTCTAAGACAGAGCGGTTTGTCTCCATTACCCCATTCACGCGTTAGCAAGAGGGGTAATAGGGGTAAGCCACGTGCATAGAATTGGGTAAATTGAACATAGACATGGCAAAGACATGGGTTTCTGCTCTTCAAAGTCGACTTCTATTTTTTTACAGAAATTACCGTTTAAGATTGTTCAACAGTTTTTGAGATTCTAGGTCGCTGGGCAAAATCAAACCTTTATATTTAGATTTTTTGTCCGAAGCGGGATTTCCCAAATGGGATTTGTGTGCCAGTTCTGTTCAGACATCTTGAGGATTACTGTTTATCTATATTCCTTACTTAATATATTTATTGAAAGAATGAATCTCGAAAATTATCACAAATAATTATGTACACAAATAAACTTTCCTGTAAGATTTCTTTTACTCTAGTGTCTTGTACTGTTTAGTCTACGTGAAACCTTACTGCTGTAGTTAAATGTTTTTACCATTTTTCTGAAATGTGCAGTTTCTGTAGATTTAATACTTGGCTCCTTTCCGCTGAGTAATTACTTATTCCTAGTTTGCTTTTAATGAAAGTATTTGACTTACAAAATCCAAACCCTACAAAATTATAAAACCAAATCAGTTACTAAAATAACTGATATCTACACGGAATTCAACACCGAAAATGTTGTATAAAGTCCAGAAGTAAAGCATGGTTACAACTAAAAATGTAAAGAATCCAGAACATCATGAATAACAAAAATATCACGTTAGTTGCAGCTGTCAAAAGTTCTGATATTTAAACCCAAAACAATGAATTGTACTCAAAAAACCTGCCAAGATTCACCCATTGAACATCTGTGATATCAAAAATAAGCCAAGTTTCTACTCATTAGACATACAACGCAACTCTAAAACTTGGTGGATTGCAAGCCTTTCGTTTGGAAGACCCACGATGCACAACCAGCATCAAAATAAGTGCTAGTTCATTGTTGTTGTTCTTGTTGCTGTTTTAATATTGTTTCGCGCACACAAAGCGAAATAACGACATCAAAATTGAAACGATCAATCAATAATGCCAATGATCACTCTGCTCTCGGTTTAGAAAAACTATTTACAAACCTTTCAAATTCAGTAGCAAATCACGGAGGTTCCGATTTTCATAACGTCAGGAATGGATCACAAATAATACTGCATTATACACAATACTAAAAGCTATAGTTTACAGTACAGCATCCAGGTCTGCAGTAGTTCAACAAAACACTACCATCTGAGTTGTAAAACTTTATTGTAAATTGATTCAAACAAAAGATATTGTAACAAAAAATCTTAAACATTATTTCGATAAAATTTACTACATATATATTTATTCGAAAAAATAAGATATAGCCCAACTATTCAAGTAAAAAAAAGGCTTGCAATGCGCCAAGTTTTATAGTTCCGATGTATGTCTGATGAGTGGAAACGTGGCTCGTTTTTTGTATCACAGTCGTTCAATGGCTGAAACTTGGCGGGTTTTTTGCTTACATTTTATTATTTGGGTTTAGATTATAAGTTACTGTAAATCCTACTTTCCGTTTCTCATACGATCTGCAGACCTGGGTTGGGTTTTGTACTTTTAGCTGTAACTGTCAGCACTTTATGCTACTGACTTAGAATCATCTTGTGTTTTTTTATGATCTGTAGACTTGTAAAGGCTTTGTAGTTTTTGTTAGTTGAATTGCATAGAGTATAGTTCGTAATAAATAATGCAGTTGTTTAGTTTTCACTAATCCTACTCACTTGAAAACGACTTCGAACTGAGGTGAAACATTGTAAACATTTACTCTGTTCTACTTAATGGTTTCTTTTCACTATTTACTCAAAAAATTGCTTTTTAACTGTTTTTTATGTTGTGTGGGATGGTCAACTTTATTTTCAGGTGGACCGTAATATTTGGCTGTTTAGAAGTGATCAGCTTGAAAAAAATGTTGCCAACTCTCCACTTCCACTACTGAATTCCCTTGTGGCGGGGAGTGACTCTTCAGTAGGAGCAAACACGTATTTTACAATGAATGGTGGGGCAACTTTATTTTAGTGTGAAATAAAAAGGTAACACTTGGTATTAAGAAAAGCTCAGCTTGAAAGTAATGTTACCCACCCTTCTACCTACATCACTGCAGTCTAGAGCAAATGGGGTTATTTTCTCAATAGAGTAAGTGGCCCTTATGGCGACCTACGATGGTGGGTTCACCGATGTGACGTTGGCTCAGTATTGCACTTTAACTATACTAACGTAACGTCATTCAAAGTGGCAGTAGTAGTGTACGGGGTGGCCATCTTGTTTCCCATACGGTATGTCTAGTGACCCGACATCATTCAAAATGGCGGCATCCTATGAGAGAATCCATATACTAATACTGCCTTTTCCCATACTCCAGTTTATGCCAAAAGGCCTTCGTTTTACTGTAGGTAGGTATTCTACTGTAGCTTTCACAGATATTCTCAATCTACAACAAACGGTTGTGCAACAGGAGAGGCAAAACGCGAAACTCCCAGTGTTCACCAGCTTATAACTTTATGTTTGTTTCTTTTCAGATAATAACAAACTAATCAGTACATTTGACGGACGTGCAGAAATAATTTTTCCGCTGTTGACCCCCAGTCATTGCCCTATTAATTTATTGGTATGTAGCAAAAATAGTTTCTTGCATGGACGTCAGTTTTACGAAGAATTATATACTCGTATGATAAAAACAAAGGCAGATGCACTTGCAGAAAAAACGTATACTAATATTTGGCAGCATTATAAAACCAATACACATTTGCGATGCCTTAACAGAGAAGGCATTGGTTTTATAATGGTGCCAAAATATTAGTATAGGTTTTTTCCTGCAAGTGCATCCGGTTTTGTTTTTATCTTACATTCACTGCATTTTCATCAACATATTATATACTCCTCCTACTTCATCTTATTTTTCACAATTTCCCTTATTATGGTATATCGGCTTTAAAAATGCCATTAACCTGAGTATAAGACGTAAGAAGGCATCCAAAAATTACCTCAGTTTCTAAAACAGTAATTTAACGTATATACTTCTTATTGAACGTTCATAATAAAATGCACGAACTGTTACCCATTTTTAACTACAATTTTTACTACGGTACCAAAAAACAATTTCTGTTCAGTTCAGGAAAATTACTTGCTTTGTTCACCTATCCGCGTAAGGAGTATTACTATGTTTTGGGAGTATTAGTGTTGCTTTTCTGCTTAATTTGTCCCACTTTATCTGTCTGCAGATCTGGATCAATGACCAAGCTGAACTGTCACTCCTTGGTAAATTATACAAAGCGGAGCATCGTGCGCAATATTCAGTATCAGTGACTGTGACACAGGTATCTATCTGAACGTATAAAATCCTTAACTCGGCCAGCTGGCAACTGAAACGGCCACTCCTATCGAACAATTTAGGTGCACGAGCCTACTGCTGCTTAACAATTAAGGTGCACAAGTAACAAGTAATCAAATTACGAACCAGCGATAAATTGTAAAACAGTTTTTAGGACTAACAATTTAGATGCACGAATAACATGTAACCTCATTATGAACCAACGAAAAATTAGTAGTGTAATAGCGTACGGTCCGGGCCAAGTCACGACTTATGACGTCACAGGTCACGTGACCACACTGGAAGCGACGTCACGACCCAAGATGGCAAGCTGACCAAGATGACCAAGCTGTCGACGCGCCATTAAACCTCAATAGGGCGCCCCCCCGAGGGGGGGGGGGGCGAAAGTGGCGTCGGTTTCGATTTCGGACGTGTCTAGACACGTATAGTTCAATTCAAACTAAAAAGTAAACCAACTGTGGATTTCTAGCTACATCCCATGGCCCTCCCTCCCCCCACACAATGGGAATGGTACATAAGACATGAGAAGCAATGCAACCGTAACAGTTAGTGATAAAATGTCCATTAATCTGTACACACCGTCTGGTCGAGAGAAGACCTACGAGGGAAGGTGGGAACACAAAGGAACGTTGGATGCACGCAAAATGGCTGAGGCAGAATTCTTTACATGTCATGATGCAGTCGATAAAATGACTAAAGCTACCGATTCGGTCATGTGTTCATATTGTGAATCTCGCATGTATAATTGGCAACCTGGACAGGACCTATTGGAAGAGCACAAGAAAAAATACAGATAGTATTCATTTATAAAACAATTTCCAAAAGGTAACGATTTCGTCGAAGAAAAGGAAAAGGTAGTAATGTAACAAGGACAGAACGAATGCGATTGTGGATGTAATAACCTATGGAACTGAAGCACACGCCCTCTGTAATCATTCAGTTTCAACAAGACTAACAAAAGGAACTATTCTATTTTAAGCTGAAGTGGATAATCGTGGCTCATATTATACAGTTCTTTATGCACTCCTGGCAAAGAAAATGTATAAGCAGATAGAATATAAATGTATGACATTCAGGCTTGTAATCATATGAACTGAACTACGTCAAGACGTCACGATGGACTTTCACAAAAATTTCGTAATCTATCTGCAGATAGTGGTGGTGTGTTTGATGATTACCGACACAGGTCTACTAATTCACCGTGTGACAGAAAGAAATGAAGAGAGTTTTACCGTTTCTCCAGCATAAAGAAGAAAACTACATTGACAGCGCATTTGTGTTAATGGCTGGCTGTAATGCCCAAAAACCAACTGACATATACGCCGAAATGATATATTACGATGCATCAACCAGTGTGTTATTCCTTTTACGAGATACGTGAGCGACAATTAGCATATTCATTTAGGTGCTGTGTTAGCGAGTGATGCAAACAACGGTAACAGTCAATAAAAACTGTTTATCAAAGTATCCTGTGTTGTTATTTATGCACTGTCTTAAGTGGATGCCCTAAAGGCATGCCAACACATCGTGACATACTTCCTTTTAACGTGTAGATTTATTCTTTCTGTTTCACTTCGTTTGGGGGCTAAGAACGAAAATAGCGTCGCGCTATACATGATGCTTTAAAAAAGAAACAAAAAAAATAAAGTAAAAAAGCTAAGTTGTAACGTAAACTCCAGTACAGAATGGCCTGTGTACGGAAAATGTGAACTGAAATCGGAGATACACTGCTATTATAAAGCCACAGGAAAAAAAAAGGAAGGCCAAACAGACAGCTCTTGCTGGCGCCAAAAGATGTAAAACAACGCCTAATAAATATTTAAATACATAATGACAGAGCTGGCCGGGAATGTGGAGACGTCCGTGACCCGAAAGCAACAAAGCAGTTACAAAGAAAGTATGAATACAATATATAGAATGTTCCGGAATAAATATGGGGATTGCAATACACAAAAGCAAACGGCAGTACGCGTGATTTGTAGTAAACAAAGAGGAAACCAAGGCCGGGCGTGATATTACTATCACTACACGGATATACACTTAAGGCTATTCAAGTAATGATAACAACGTAAGTAAGGCTTTTGTGCGTCTCGGGCCTGTCAGCATCACGGGTGTACGTGTAAGGGCATACATGTAATAAAAACAACTTACGTAAAGAACCAAGGCCTTAATCTCAAACCGTACAGTTGGCACGCTAAGAAATTTCCGTATATAATGGCCCGTTTGAGAGCAGCTAGTCGTACTTGGACAGCACCTCGGAGCGAGATAACTGGTAAGCATACATATTGTTTTCTTTTTTTATGAAATTTAAACAAACTGTGCCTATGGTTAGAAAATGTAGACTAATAGAAGTTACAAATATAATCCTACATCGTACAAAAGTCGAAGGAGCACTGTTTATTCAAGTAATTAACAGTCAAAGGGATAATCCCTCTCTCTCTCCACCCACCCTTTATGACACTCCTGTCAGAAAAAGGTTTTTGTGCAGTGTTTCATACTATCAGTTTTGGATCAATATGACAGACAGGTTTGGTTTTTCTTTCTTTCGTAGATGAACAAATTATTAACGTTATTATTGTACTATTTTGGTCACTCTGATATGTCAGCCAAAATGTTTCCTTTGAAACCTGAAATGGTGATAGACTTAAAGTACGATGTCTACTTAACCTGCTCCGTGTTCGACGGCATTATCAGAATCCATATTCGAAAGTATGTTGCATCATCCATATCTTACCAACCTACTGGTAAAGGAGTATGCTTCAGCGTACCAGATTGGTATCAAATGGTACAGTCGTTTGACCGTTGGTCGACTCAATTAAGCGACTCACGTTCGGCAGAAATGCTGTACACCACGCCTAAATTTGGCATGAGCTATTGTACCGTAGATGGGGGGGGGGAAACGTATTAGTTTTATGATGCAAAATAAAAACAACCATTGATATTTTGGTCGAGCATTTTGGCATTATCAAAGCGTCCTCGGATCTAATCTGGGAGTGGGTCAATCTATTAACTCAAGATTCGCGAGTTGTTGTTTGCCTACAACACGCTATATTCGGCCAATAATAATACTCAAGAAAAGGACGTCAGTCATTCAGCGTTGAAAAGCTCACCATGACGAACGTGCAGTTGCCAAAAAGACGTCATTCATTCAGCGTTGAAAATCTCAGCATGACAGACGTACTGTTACCCGCTACCAAAGTTAAGACTACCGTAAAACGCCGGCGAAAGAATCCCAAGATGGCCGGTACGTTCCTCACCTACGGCGCTCATATCATCTCACCCACAGCGACAAAAACTTACGCCACAATTATCGACGACCTGACCGGTGAATTCCAATTGAAATTGTACTGCGTCGGCTCTCAGCCCGGAGGTGTGCAGTTCTACTTGCATTTTCACACGCCACAAAATGAAGATACAGTGATGAGTATTGTAAAGACTATTTCGACTAGTGCCATTTTAGGAATAAAACCGGTGAAGACAAAAACCACTAGACGTAACGTTTTAATGGACATTTACAAGAACGACCCAATGCCAGTATAGAACCTGATAGATGTAGATAAATTAGTCGTACCGTTCGAAACCCTTCTTAAAGCCTGTTTAAGTAAACACACCGAAAGAGTTTTCGGCCTGTTCGACCCATTCGTCGTGAAATATGCTCAACTTTACCCATATTTTGTGATGAGAGTGATTAATAGCAGTTACTACAATTCCCACGATTGACATCTGTAAATTTCGCAATGAATAAAGAACTATAAAAGCATTAACAACAAAAACGAACGTGTCTGTGTGTTTTCTTTTATTGAATAGTGTGTAAAATAGATATTAGCAGTGCATAATTGTTGTCGTGTAGAGAGGCCTAAACTACATAAATTCACACAAAAGTCAGTTCACTCTCAATTTAAACCACACAAAATAAATTCCGTTCCCGTGTCCAATATAGAATGTCCTGTCACAACCAAAGATGTGACGATGCAGTAACGTGTCTATTCAAGTCACATGACAAAACAAATCGTGACTTGTGATGTACTGTAGAACAAAAATAGTCCGAAAGAACGTGGGTGGGGAACCGATTAGAAGAGGGTTCAGAGGAGGCGCGTTGCTAACTGGTTCAATTCCGAGGTATGCGCCAATGTCGACCTTCGTGCGACTCTCCCAAATCGACGCTCTGCAGGGACATGGACAGGGTGCGGTACATCAGGCGTCCTTGGCGCGCGCCGGCGCTCTCGCGCCGGCTAGCCGCTGCTGCCGCAGTCGGCCCTAATTATCGGCTGGCTTCGCCTGCCACCGGTGGGCTGATGCTTTGGCAACAACCGCGGTTCGCCGCCGGTGAATGCAATATTACGGTATAGTATAGGAAGACGGAGCTAAAGGCAAGATGTGGTAGATTTAATTCACGGCCGAAACTAAACAGTGATAATTTCCTATAAACAAACGTCTGTCAATTTAATGCTGTCGTACAATATTCTTTAATTGTACAACTGTATTAAAAAAAACATTATGACCGCGTATCTCGATACAAACTGTGACGAGGCCACCCCTTTAATCTGTGAATTTGTGAATACCGTATAAAAATGCGTTATTTTGAGGTAACGTGACTTCCTTATTGAATGATGTGTCCGGCTGACTTCTTTCTTTTTATTTCTTTTCCTTAGCGCTTATGTTTATTACACATTATCGGTAGCGTTCTTTTATCCGCCTCTATTCTCATATATGTGCGTGGCACTCATTATAGAATGGGTTCCTGTTCTGCCTCGGGGCATGTGAGTAAGACGAACCATCTCGAGTTTTCTTTCTTCATGTAGCTGATTTTTGATAAACGCATTTTGTACACGATTTTATTAAACACATCATTAGTAATGACACGTTCCTGTTCTGACTTACTTACACTACGTCATTGCCAGGAGCGCATAAAAGGTGGGATGAACAATAAGTTTGTTTGTCAGTTTCTTTGTTAGTCTCGCTCATTGGATAAAAGCATGTAGTCGTATCAATCCGTGACAATAAGCTTCGGCACCTTTCCTTTAAATCACGTGCGTCATCAATTTAGACCGGCCCGGCAGTCACTGGATCGTTTTGGGCACGTGCCACCCCTACGGCTTGCTGCCCTTGTCAAATTCGACCGTTAATTACTTGAATAAACATTGCTCTAAACAGTGGTGGAGTAACGACGTACAGTTACAAACATCCAATACGCGAGTGTTCGGAAATTATTGTATTTATTTTATTTTAATGAGGTGTTTGGGGCATTTTGTCAAGTCTATTGTAACCAGTCTTAAAGCTCGAACTAACCCAGATCAGTTTGTGAATAAATTTCTAGGCCAATAGTTGTGAAAATGTCAGCGTTTGTTTGTGTGTTTTTTCATTTGGTTGTTTTTTTTTATTTTATTTACTCAATATAGGCCTATATAAATGGACGGGTCGTTTGCTCGGCTATACTTTTTGCTCCTTTATTTTCAGAAAAAATGGTTCATCAGTGCGCAGTTTGTGGGATGATGTACGTTTATGCTAGTGGGTTATCCAAACACGTGAGACGTCACCACACGGCGATAAGTCTGTCCTCCTGTCCGGTGTTTTTCAATTTTTGCAGGAGGTACAGATGTATGACAAGATTTAGATTAGGGGTTTGAATAATATCTCTGTAATGTGTGGTGCAGTGGCAACCCGGACCGCTGCACTGTGACTAAGGTTGGCACTAATGACCAAGCTGTCGACGCGCCATTAAGCCTCATCTCCCCCCCCCCCACCTCACCACACATCCCTAGGCCTTTCGTTTTCGATACCTGCGGTGATTCGTTTACTACGGGCATCAATTTGAGACGGCACCGCAGACGTCATCTCATCACCTGCACTGCCTGAAGGCAAACTTTCGAAACCGAAGATGCGTTCGTCCAACATAATGCCCTGTATCTTCCTCCGTTCCAGGCGTGGACGTTGGACCTTTACAAATTAAGGCCTCAGCATTTAGGAATTTCTTTCAACGCTACGTGTACGCCGTGCCATCTTCTACACTCAGCGTTGATGATTATTTTGCAACCTTCAGATTCTACCTGAACCAATTGTTCTCCATTCTGCAAGGTCGGCTCACCCAATTCAAGTTAATTTTGTGTCTGACTTTAATATTGGAAAAATTAGGTCCCGAAGGCGAAATGGTGACGATGACAACTTACCTGTGCAGCGCTGCGTTACCCACCCTTTCTCCTGACTGCATACAACTCGTAATTAACGCCGCCATTGCCAAAATCGTTCATCAGTTGGACAATTTCTATCAATACAGTTCCGGTTGGGTGGTGTCCAAAATTGAACGACGTGATAAACACGTCGAGAAATACACTCCTCTCTCGCATGGGTGCGGATCTGTTGGTTATATTCGACAAATATTTAGTGAACAAACAAGCAGTGGTTAACGTTAAATGTAACGATAAGTAATAATTATAGCCATACTTTTGCAACAATGGTCCGCCGATAAGTGATTTATCGTGCACTTTTTTTGCTAACAAGTTTCGAGGACTGAAAGAAAAGTCCGAGGCGCAGCAGAGAACGTTTCTTTCAGTCCGAGAAACCTGTTAGCGAAAAAGGCGCACAATGAATCACTTATCGGCGGACCATTGTTGCAAAAGTATGGCTATAAGTTTCTTATGACGATACTTTTGTTCTCTTTCGAGGGCGCCAAGCAATAATGGCACTTTACGTAACAGTGTTTACGTGCATCCTTGTTAGCTACCTAACTATTAGAGGCACGTGTTTGTCCATTGTTGTGTTTCGTGCTTCGAAGCTTCCACGATGGCTGGCAATTGCATATCGCTTGATTTGGGAGTGTTGGAACTCTTTAACTATGATGACGACTTGTGGCTTAGTCAGGAAAGCCAACGAGTTGAGGACAAATTTTTGAATAAAAGTAACCCAGAAGGATTTAGGCAAGTGAGTGCTATACAGCTACAAACCTCTAGGCAGTACGTTAATACTAAACGTTCTACATTATGGGCAGTAAATGTGTACTCGGCTTGAACCCAGGAACATAATGCTCGTTCGGGTGGAAATTATGAACAAGTACCAACTGATGTTTCCTTGATATTGACTGATTCGTCGTTTTTGAATTATTGGCTGTGCTAGCAGGTAAATTATAGGTAGCACCACTACATGTTCTACAAAAGTGCAAATAAACCGTAAGTTTGTCGATTTACGCAAGTGAGTGCTTGTGAATTAATTCAGCTATAAAATACCGGAAGTGTTTTAATACTAAACGCTCTACGTCGTGTCATTACAGGTTCTGCAAAAGTCGCACAAAATCAACTTATCAGCCAAAACATTGTTAAAAAGTCGCACGATAAGTAGTTATCGTGTGACTTTTAAACAATGCTTTTGGTGATAAGTTGATTTCGTGCGACTTTTAAACAATGCTTTTTCTGATAAGAGAGAATCGTGCTGGTTTTAATGAGAAAGCATTGTTGCAACCAGTATGATACGGAATACATCGTGCATCTTTTAAACAACGAAAACGAAGAAAGCATGGTCATAACAAATTTTTTATATATTCCGTATTGGCAGCGTTCTATCCTGCTCCTCGCAATCCGAACAGAGTTGGACACTATATGAGGTATGAACACACCCTCGATTTAACTGGTATCAGTTTCCCCACCCCATGTACACGAAATACCCAGATTTGAAGCACAAAATAACGTTGCAATTTATTTATACGGATATGAAGATTGTACAATCTTTCCCATTCATCTCAGTAAATGTGAGAACTGCCCTGAGGTGAAGCTACTCTTGGTTTGGGGGCAGCACTACTGTTACATCAAGGACTTTAATCGTTTAACTCGTTTGTCCGTATTGCCTATCTTCGTTTCATCACATTGACTCTTTAAACGAACACTTACTTATCTGTAAATCCTACGAAGCCCAACACAAGGTTATGCCTGAGAAAGAAAAGGCATTCATGCAATTCAAACGCTACGACAGACAATTACGCCATCTGTACGTCACGTACGCAGATTTTGAAACAATATTGGCACCCATTAACACTTGTCAACCAAACCCATCGTCATCGTTTACCCTTAATACCCAATCGCATCTTCCTTGCGGGTTTGCTTCCATTATCGTAGGCCCTGACAGTAAGGGCCATTCGCAACGTATGTACAGGGGTGAGGACTGCTTAGACGAATTTTTCAGGTCCATAGAACACGAATACGAAGTCATTCATTATATCAAGTCTGAAATTGCACAAATGTTGTAAAACGACGACGATCATGCTAATTTACTGAGGCGACTCATTGTTATATTTGTGATGAACCGTTTGTGAATCCCTTTAACGTCAAGGTACGTGACCATTGCCATCTTACCGGACGTTATAGAGATGACGCACATGACAAGTGCAATCTTTCTTACAAGTATAAAGATGAGTTTCCGATTGTATTCCATAATTTGAAAAATTATGACTCGCATTTACTAGTCAGGGGTTTAAATTATTTCAGTGATAAAAATATATGTCATTCCACAAAATACCGAGCGCTACACAGCTATCAATGTTGGTCCCTTTAAATTTATGGACTCTTTTCTATTTTTGTCTTCGTCTCTGGGTAATTTGGTAGACACTGTTACCGAATTCCCCACTTTGGAACACGTTTTTCCGACCACTCATCATTTGTTAAAGAGGAAAGGCGTGTACATGTACGAGTATGTAACTGATTTTAGTAAGTTTGAAGAAACTCAGCTTCCTCCAAAGGAGCTTTTTATTCTCGTTTAACCACCAGTCATATTACCGACGATGATTATTCGTACGCCCATACCATTTGGGATGCTACTAATTGCAATACGTTGGGTTCCTATCACGACTTGTACGTTTTAGTTGATGTTGCTTTGCTAGCCGACTGCTTCGAGCACTTTAAAACCATTTGTATGAAGCAGTATCGTTCGGACCCTTGCCATTGTTACACTTTGCCAGGGTTAAGTTGGAAAGCTGCTCTTCGTCTAACTAAAGTTAAATTAGAGTTGCTTACTGACGTTGATATGTACAATTTGTTTAGTAAGGGAATACGTGGTGGGATTTCCATTATTCCCAAACGGTATGCCAAAGCAGATAATCGTCTAATACCCGATTTTGACCGTACTAAACGTGTTACTTTCATTATTTATTACGATGCAACGAACCTGTGTGGCTTTTGTTTAAGCAAGCCGTTACCCTATTCAGGCTTTAGGTGGCTGACTGAAGAAGAGCTCGCATCCTTGGATGTACTCAGTTTACCTGAAAATAGCACTACGGGGTATTTGTTACAGATGGATCTCGACTATCCTGATAACATGCATGATTCACACGCCGATTACCCCCAGTGGCTGAAAACATCGAAATAACTCCTGTCATGCTGTCACCTTTTAACACTAACCTGGCTCCATCTACTACCACCACGTCCCGTAAACTTGTTCCTATTTAGACCCACGCAAAGACTACATTTGTTATCACAAAAACCTAGTTTATTACCTGAAACATGGGATGGTTTTGTCTATAATTACGAAAGGCATCAAGTTTACTGGACGAGCGTGGCTTAAACCTTATATACATTTCAATACTGAGAAGAGGAAGGCTGCTACGACGGCGTTTGAAAAAAACCTGTACAATTTTTTTTTTCGAATTCGGTCTTTGGAAAATCGATGGAGAATGTGAGAAAACAAATCAACATTAAACTAACTACCACCGAGGCTAAGGCTTCGAGGTTGATGAATGCTCCATCCTTGGATTATTTCGCCATACTGAGTCCCGATCTGGTTTTATTAAAACTACACAAAATACGTGTACTTCTCAACAAACCAATCCATATTGGGTTGAGGATGTTGGAACAATCCAAGCTGGTGATGCTAGGTTTTCACCTAGGTTTTATGAAGGAGAGGTATGGTGAAAAGTGTCATCTTTTACTGACAGATACAGATAGTTTGATGTACGAAGTAGAAATGCTCGACATCTACGTAGATATGGAACTCTCGTCACATCTATTCGACACCAGTAATTACCCCAAAGATCATTTTTTGTACAGTGAGCTTAACAAGAAGAAACTAGGTACTTTTACTGACGATTCAGGTGGAAAGCCTATTTCTGAATTTGTTGGCTTACGGTCCAAAATGTATTCATTTCAATGTGGAGGGACAGTAAAACGCGTCGGTAAAGGTATACAAAAGAATGTATTAAAAGATTTTGTGACGTATGATGATTACTTGTCTTGTTTACGTCATCACGACACTTTTTCTTACAAACAGACATCGATTAGAAGTTTGAAACACGAACTTTTTACTGTCTTACAAAAAAGGTCGGTCTGTCATGTTTTAACACGAAACGTCATATTTTACCTGATGGTGTCAGAACGTTGCCTTACTATCATTATTCTATCAGATAGACTATATTTCTGTATACACATTGGATGCTTTTGTAAATAAAGATTAGTCTATCACGAATGTGTCATTTGTAAATGATTTAGCCAATGTTGTTATGCCATTATCGTAGTGTTATTATTCTGAATATACATTGAATGTTTTTGTAAATATCATAGCTTACTATTAATGTGTCTTTATTTGTAAATATATTTGAACTTTGTATGGCCTTGGATTTGTTGTTGCTCAAATAAACATTGATACACGAGTTTGTAGTTGGTCTTCCTTCGTATTCCTCATACGTTATTGTATTCCATTACTATTTACTCTCTCCCCATGGCTGTGGCAGGTCATTCAACTTGTTAAAATGAAATGGTGAATGAAATCCACTGATGGTTTACTTTTTAGTTTGAATTGAACTATAACGTGTCTAAACACATCCGAAACCGAAACTGACGCCATTTCGGGGCTCGGCCATCTTGGGTTGTGACGTCACTTCCGGTGTGGTCACGTGACCTATGACGTCATAAGTCGTGACTTGGCCCTGTGCTCGGACCGTACGCTATTGCACTACTAAAATTGTTTGGTAGTTAAGAACAAAAATGAAATATATCTAGTAATGAAACAATCAGTAACTAGGGCAAACACCATTACGTGTTGAAAAATAGGAGTGGAGCGCGAAATTGCACAGAGGTAGGGGAAGGGAGTTTCCCCAAGTTGGGGGTAGGTGGGCAACTCAGTTACATTATTGATCGTCCATCCTCTTCCTCCCTCCACTCCCCACTCTGTTCCCTCCTTCCCTTCTGTTTCATCCCTCCTCATCTTCCCTATTTATAAATTAAAAGTAGAATCGTTTTACGTATATGCTAAGGCTCGAGTGATTGCATCCATGAGTTATCTTTTGTTTACTGAGTGCGAGGGGGGTTGGGTTGCTTTCTTCGTTTCCTACGGGATTGAGTAGCTCCATTAGACAGGCCTTTTGTAGCGAGAACATATACCCCATGTTGCTGTTTACCATTGCAGTACCGTTCGACGGGTGCTGTCAGAATGAACCTTTATCTTTCTAGGACGATGTGTATTGTGCGGCCCCTCAAGTTCGATAGCGTACACTTCAAAAAAATAGCATCTTAGAGTTTCTAAAATGCATCTGAATCCAATTGTCAGCCTCCTATAAATCGTAAAAGGTGGCAATTTATTTTTAGTTGGGTAACACCAAAATGCCAATGCTTTATGATGTCAACCTATTAAGTTATTAGAAATCAAAAACGAATTGTTTGATGTATAAGGTAAGGTTCAACTGGTCCAAAGTCAAAACACAGCAAAGGAACACAAATTAACTTTCCTGCAAGGTTTCAGATACTGCAGTGTTGCTTACTGTGTAATCTACGTGAAACTTACTGGTGTATTCAAATGTTTTTACCATTTTTACTTTTCAACACGATGGGTTAGCTAATGATCGGTACATTCTACTTGTCTAAATGACATCGCTGGAAAATTGTTAAAAACTAATCATCATAGTATGCTTAGCACAACAGTACAGTTAATACATGGTTCGTACGAGTTCTTGAAAACCAGGAAATGTCCTAGAAAGTAATAATGAAATGCGTGGAAAAGTGGTTGAAAATCTTGAAAAATGTTATACGTATCATCAGTAGGGTAATAAACTGAAGAATACTGAAACATTTGTCCCAGATGGTAGTCGAGTGTGTAGACTCACATTGTTCTTCCTTTGTTTCGGCATCAACAGTTTTTAAAGTTACTTGTATTTACATGTATAATTGGATACAGCAGTAAGGTTTCACGTGGACTACACAGTATAGTAACATTGCAGAATCTGAAACCTTACAGGATAGTTAATTTGTGTTCCTTTGCTCTTTTGACTTTGGATCAGTTAAACCTTACCTTAAACATCAAACGATTCGTTTTTGTTTTCAAATGTGTGTTACTTTGGCATACCAAGTTACCAAGTATCAGTGCAAGACTTTCTGTTGTAAGTTGGTTTTGGCCTGTCTTCGTATTACTAAACGACAGCAAGCCGATCGGATAGCAAACATTTTAGCTTTCACACGAAAGGATTACATAAAACGACTATGTAAACTAATTCGTAATAAGGAATTAGCATGCTTTTCACGTTTCTTCAAACTGCTGGTGAATTTTTCACTTATCAGCGTTGTTATCATTTGTTTGATCTTGAGTATACGCCTTGCGGCTGGCGTTTGATGATTGCCATTAATGTGTACTAACAATGCTTAAAACAATGGAAAATAATATTACTGATCGTTCAGGCCCTTCGTAACACCGGAATGGCATGACCAATTGACATTTCTATTTCTTTTAAGGGCACATCTAATAAAATAAATAAATAAATATTCGGTGCAGGAGCTAATGGACTAATTAAGGGCTAAATAGCCACTAATTGTTTGCCTAAAAGGATAAAGAGCCTGACCAGATAAGGTCAGTTGTCAATAAAAATAGTTAATGTAGTAAAATAGGAAAAAAGATTAATGCTAGCCATCACATTCGTGTCTAGTGTGAAGAAAAATAAGGCTGACCCAAAATTGAGGCCTCTTAAGAAAGCGAGTCAGATCCATATTTTTTAGATGGCACCTGAATGCAAGCACTAACCATAACCATGTGTTCCTCCAGTGAATTCCAGACGGGACCACCCTTACGGCAAAAAAATTTCAGCGACAAACCAATCGTGTCTTAGGTACGCTCAATGTTAGGCTGTGACCTCTTGTCCACTTTTCATATGAGCTAAGAACCAGATTTCTAAGACAAATGGTTTAGTATGTAGAGTCCAAATAAACGTAAATAAACGTAATAAATAAACGTGTCCAAATAACAACAACAACAAACCGAAAATGAAAATCACGATTCCGGCTCAAGTTCCGATCTCCGATGTGACAAATTAACTAGGTCCGCCATCAGTTTCACTGTCATCATAATGGAGTGGGCTTCGCTTTCTTTGTCGTTTGTCTGTTTGGCCAGAAAGGATCAGACTTTGAAAGTAATGATATCAATCCACCAGAGAAAGACCGCCAAGGTAGCTGGCTGATTAGCTGGACAGTATCGTGAAAACGTTATTGATGAATCTTTCTCTATGAATGGTGGTCACTCATTCTTTAACTTTTAGTTTTTATTTATCGCTGCACCTTTCCTTTACATACTCCACAAATTGAATTTCGGCCGCATTGGGATTTATCCCTCAACATAACAAAATATCAAGGCTGGGCCGATCAGCTTTTTTCTACCCAAACCGATCATTAAACGAAACTGGTCGATTGCTACTGATATTGGAAAGATAATGATAAGATAGAGAATAATAAGATATTATAAAGATCTGGATCGGTTATCGGGATCTGCACAGCCTTACAAAATAAGCTTTTAGTTGATTACAGTTGCAGACACATGTCTGCTAGTGAAGTCTTTTGATAAATATTTTAAAGGCATTGGCACGAGGCCGTACGCCCAACATTACAACCACGTTGGTGAGGCCGCCTCTTTATCATTAGCAATCAATTTTTTAACAATCGGGTGCCTTTAGCAAATTAGAAACGGCCTCTCTGTTTCGTTGTTGTATGGATCTTGGCTCTTGGCTCTGGGCTATCGACCCATCTTGTCACCGTGATAGTTCCTCAACCCCATGTCCGATTCCTGATTTTTTTTATAAACCTTATAAACACCCATGCTACTGCTTGCAAAGTGTGGTTAGGATAATCCTTGTGGTTTTCGCGTGATGCGCGGTCTAAGATTACAATGGAATGTGATCATAGGAGCTTCGCATTCAATGAAAGTTGGTACACGTGTTCACCAAGTCCAACAAGGCTTGTATGCTAAATTTGAGTGGAAAATATTAAAAAGCGACAGAGAAACATGGGAGACCAATGTCAAACCTTACAGTAAAAGCTACCGCCTTTGCTAATGAAATTTTGGTAGCGTGTGCTCGATCATACGACATTTACATGTGAACTTATGACACGTGAGCTCGGACCACGGAATCCCTCCTTCCTTCTCCGCCTCTCTTTTCATGTTTTGTAATGAGTCCTCTACAATTTTTCCCGGATCGTTTCATTTTTATTCTCAAATACGACACAATTTTTCGTTGATCAGTAAAGTGGTTGTATGTTTCGCGTGAACCTGAATAGTTGAGTCTCAAAACTGTTGCAGTGTTTGTTTGTTTATGAAAGGTATTATTCAGCGTGAAATCCATTGTAGGTGTAAACAGCAAATTCGTCAAGAAAATTGCACTTTGTGAGGATAATACAATTTTCCGTGTACTTTGTCTTCACACCCATGAGAAACTTTTAGGAAGGGGTGCTACGTGACGCCTAACCAACATACAACTTGGCGGAGATTTGTTTTTAAAATTGGATCCAAACAATAAAAAATTAAAAATAATGCTAATGTATGTAAGTTTGGTGTCAATTCATAGATTTTAAGGTCGGCGTAATTAAAACTAGGTCCGTCGTTACTTCCACTGTCAACATTATGGTGCGGACTCTGCTTTCTTTGCTGTTGGGCTATTTGGCCAGAAAGGGTTGGTCTTTGAAAGTAGTGATATCATTAACCAGGGTAAGGCTGCCTAGGTAGCTAGCTACTTAGCTGGTGAGAATCATGAAAACGTTATTGATGCATCTTTCTCTCTATCAATGGGGGACACTCATCCTTTACTTTTAGTTTTTCTTTATCCCTGCAACTTTCCTTACATTTTCCACACTTTGAATTTCGGCCACATTGGGATTTAACCTCAACATGACAAAACATTAAGGCTGGGCCGATCAGTTTTTTTCTACCCGAGCCGATTATAAAACAAAAACTGGCCAAAACCAAATTCCGATCCTTACAACCGATACCAAATCCCCAATACCTGCTAGTGAGGCCAGAACAATGATTTTATTCAAGGTCGTGGCCCGAAGCAGTACGCCCTAGTGAGGCCGCCTCTTTATCATCAACAATCGATTTTTTAACAACCGGATGCCCTTAACAATTAGGCCTCTCCATCTCGTTGTTGTTTTGATTTGGATCTTGGCTATTGGCCCATTTTGTTACCCTGATGGTTCCTCAAGCCCATGTACTATTCCGTATTTTTTTTTTATAAATCTTGTCCAGACTCCTGTGCTACTGCATGTGAAGTGTGGTTTGGATAGTCCTTGTGGTTTTCTCGTAATGCACGGTTTAAGATTACATTGGAGTGTGACATAGCGGACATTCTCTCGGCCTTCGGTCTCGCTCCGCACCAAAAAAAATGCTGTGGAAAGGTGCCAGGACTTCATGGGACAAGATATCCAAAATAGCGGTCAAAATGGTGGAAAATTCAAGGGTTTTTCGTAATTTAAAATACTCTTGTAAACTAGAAGCAGATATGAATTAGGCTCAAAAACGTGAGTTCGTTTGCAATGACTAGTAACTAGCAACACCAGGTCAAGTCCGTAGTGTAGTGTGGTAGTAATTATGAACCACGCTGCGGTTGCTTCACAGTGCTGTAGCACTGCATTTATCGTCAAGTCACCGTAAGTTATAAGATAAATGGATGTATTTAAGCTCGATATCAGCTATAGAATTATTTTTCAACATGCGTAATTAAAACAATTTACTGTATTTAAGAACTAAGCGACGGCATGTTATCTACGTTGTAGTGCTGTGCATTTTTAGTCTATTTACCACAAGTACATCGTTAACCTGCTGCAGTAGCCGTTCTAATTATTATAAATGGATGTAATTAGGGTTATAAGAAATATGACGGTGTATATTTTGGAATAAGGAAAATTAACATTATTTATTGTAATTAAGAGCTAAGTTATGGTAGTTTATCTTCATACGCCCTGGTGTTTTTTGCACCTATTTACCAAAAAATACATCTTTAAATTGCAGCAGTAGCCATTTTAATTAGGATAAATGGATGTCATTGATCTTAGATGAAACATGGAGATGTACCTTTTCTAACAAGCATAATCAAAATACATCAGTATTCATAATTAGAACTGCCACCGCATCACGTTAAAGATGTAATTTAGATCGAATTGAAGTAGGCATGAAGGTACAGCACAGATAAACACTTGTAGCTTATCTCCTAATTACGATAAACGGGTTTTATTACCTGTTTTGGAATGTACATGTCGCCACCTTTCGAACAAACCTATTTACATCCATTTATCATAATTAGAACTGCCACCGCATAAATTTTAAGATGTGCCATTCGGTGAATTGAAAAAGAAAGTATGGGGCTACATCATAGATAAACAGTTATAGCGTATCCCTTACGGACGTAAAGACGTCACTTAAGGACAATTGTAAAAAATGCATCCACAACTTAGCTCATAATTGTGAACAAACTACACTATACTATAAGTTTTGCCTCGTGTTTGCTAGTTACTGTTCACTGCAAACGAACTCACATTTTTTTAGAAATAATTCAAATATGCCTCTGCTCAATCAATAAGTATATTTTAATATATGTAAGACATTTGAATTTTTCCACCATTTTGGATGCCATAAGCAGTTTGTGTTAGTGCTCCCTAAGAAGAAGGAAGGAAAGTTTTTTTTTATTCAGGGCCATGGCCCGAATCCTGACGCCCTGCATATTATTACAAACTCTAACTGTGGACCATTTCAAACTGAAATCTGTAATACTGCTACAACACCAAATTTGCTGAAGTTACTCTGTACCACAACAAACATTGGTCACCATCATGCAAAAAGACGCTGTGGCATTACCCTTGTGCATGTCTAAGAATAAAACACTAACAACAATACGTATAACAAAAACGGTTTCTAAAAATTGGTTTCTGACACTTGGTTCGTGATAATTGGTATCTAATAATTTCCGATAGATTTTCCTTAATTTCCGGCCCAAAACATACCCAATTTGCCATCTGAAAGAAAAAGTCCCTCCCGAGTTGTACCTGTTCAGTATACAAAATCTCATCAAACAAACGGTTCAGTAGTTCAAAGAAACCTCAATGAGTCACTGCATAAAGAGTTCTATTCCAATGAATGAAAACAGACGGGGGAAAAAGCAGATGTTCAAAGAATTCAAAGGTTTTGTAGCGAGCGTTAACCCTTGCAGTTGTTCTGTGTCTAGCAGCAACAATGCACTGAACGAGATTACATTCGCAAGATGAATTCATCAACAAGCACGGACCCAAACTAGTGTATAATTTTTTTCCCCATAACAAGAAATCTCTAGAATTCACAGAGCGATTGACATTGTTGCACGGGCAAAGGAATATTTACATTACCATGGAATACGCTGTTCATACTTATAGTATAGGAGATGCGTTGTTTTGGGAGCGAGAAGGATTTGTTCGTGTTTGTTGATTTTCCAAACAACTACAGTTCCATTGTGTATGTTTACCCTAACTTCACGAGAAATAACTGAAGGGGGATGTGCTGATTGAGTAAGCAATGCTAACGAAATCAGGTTTTGTCACCAAGTGTGCAAAAAACATGCATTGAAAGAAATTACTTTCCCATGAGGAAATTACAATCCAGTTCATTTATTGCTTTTTAATTCTGCTTCATTGCATATATTTACACTAACCAAGAGAGGAACTAATGAAGGGGGACACGCTGTTATTGGGATTGTGTTAGCAAAGCAAGCCAAATCAGCATACTGTTATCTAGTTTGCACACAAAAATAATTGGAGAAACGTAGTTTGGTGAAGCATGGCTATACAAATGGGCAACCAAACTTTATCAATGTTGCAAACTGTGCATCCAACACCGGCATTAGCTAGGTCGCAATTCAGCAAAAGATAATGATCAGAAAGCGTGAGCTACTTCCAAACAAAACACAACGGTGCGTAGCATCCGCTGGGTAATGTTTAGCAATAACCAAGATTTGACAGCTTTATTCCAATGAATATCCCTCTCGCTCCCAAAACAACTCGACTTCTCTGCTATAACTGTGAACAGCGTATTCCTGAGTAATGTAAATATTTCTTGGCCTGTGCAACAATTTCAAACGCTCTGTCAATTCCAGAGTTCTATTGTAATGAAAAACAAAACAAATTTATAACCCAGTTTTGGTTCGTACTTCCTAAAAAGGCAAAAGCAAATTTATCATTGTTGGTTGAAGGAGTAATTTTTAATTTCCCTCTGTTATCAAAGAACAACTTCGGAACAAAGCTTAGTACAATATTATTGCATTTAGGAGGTAAACTACGGCAGTTTATCTGCATTGTAGTGCTGTGGTTTTGGACATATTTACCACAAGTTATATCTTTAAACTACAGCAGTAGCCATTTTAATTACAATAAATGGATGTCATTAATCTTAGATGAAACATGGAGATGTACCTTTTGTAACAAGCATAATTAAAATACTTTAGTAATTATTAGAACTGCCACCGCATCACGTTAAAGACGTAATTTAGATCGAATTGAATTAGCCATGAAGATACAGCACAGATAAACACTTGTAGCTTATCTCCTAATTACGATAAACTGGTTTTATTACCTGTTTTGGAATATACATTTCGCTATCTTTTGTACAATCCCAATTACATCGATTTATCATAATTAGAACTGCCTCCGCATAACTTTAAAGATGTAACAAACAGTGAATTGAAGAAGAGAGCATGGGGCTACATCATAGATAAACAGTTATAGCGTATCCATTATATACGACAAACAGTTCTAATTACCCTTATTCGAAAATAAATATCTCCGTCTTTCATCTAACTCTTTCATTTAACGTCTTTCATCTAAACAGTTATAGAGTATCCATTATTTACGACAAACAGTTCTAATTACCTTTATTCGAAAATATATATCTCCGTCTTTCGTCTAACTCTAATTACATCCATCTATCCTTAGGAGAACATCTACTGCAGCAGTTTAAAGATGTAACTTGTGGTAAATAGATGCAAAAACGCACAATGCTACAGTTTCGATAAACTGCCGTAGCTTATCTCCTAATCACAATAAATCATTTTAATTACCGTTGTTCAAAAATGTACTTCTCCATCTTCCATATCACTCTTCTTACATACATTTATCTTTATGAGAACGGCTAGTGTGTCAGTTTCAAGATGTAACTTGAGGCAAATAGACGCAAAATGCACATCACTGCAACAGAGATAAACTGCTGTAGCTGATCTCCTAATTTTAATAAATCCTTCATATTTCCCAAAAATAAACATCACCACCTGACATATAAGTCTACATAATTAGATCTGATACATCATCACTTAATGATGTAAAGATGTCACTAACGGAGAATTGAAAAAAAAATGCAGCCTCAACATACCTCCTAATTGTGAACAAACTGCACTACACTACGAATTTTATCTGGTGATTACTAGTCACTATTCATTGCAAACGACTCACATATTTTAGGAATAATTCAAATATACCTCTACTCACTAAGTATATTTTCAAAATATGAAAAACACTTGAATTTTTCCACCATTTTTGCCGCCATTTTGGATATCTCTTCAAGTAGAGTCCTGGAATTATTTAGAGAATTTTATTAATCCGGTAGTCGACAACTAACTTACAAACATCGCCAAGTTAACCGCACCTAATAATATATCGAAGGTTAAATGAAACTAGAAGTTTGCTACTAGCGGTAGCACTCTTCAAGTTTTCATTTAACGTCCAAAGTATTATTCGGTGCGAATAACTCGGCTAGAAGGATTAACTTTGGCGACCTTTCCCTGGTTGAATGATATCACTACTTTCAAAGGCCGACCTTTTAGGAAACTCTTATAGGCGGTTTCTCTTATACCAGTTATGGTTTCGGGTGGATATCACAACTTTCATAGGCCTGTGAATGTACAAAGAATCCCACAGTCTAATCGTAACCTCAACTTTTCTGTCTGGAGGTATTTAATGTCTATAAATTTTCTCATTCATAATTTTCACATTTGCCATTGCCATTCCAAATAAATTAATAACAAGCATAAGATTATGAGCATTAACCTAATAAGTTCCTATGCAATAAAAGATACCCTGTCTCTTAGTGAACCAGTAATGAAAAATTTATTCGGGACGTCGCCCGAAGCCAAACACCCTGCTATAAAACCTACCTTAGTCTAAACTTAACTTACAGCAATAGTTGAACCATCTACTTGCAACAAAAATTTATTATGACAGTTAAGTATTGAAACAATATGCGTATAACACTGAAGAATGTTATAATCTAGTGTTGAATGACAATACAAACAATGGTTACAACAATAACTTTGCACTTACGCGCCACTTCAGGACTACGTGCTTCTACCTGCAACCCCAATTTTAGAAAGAGGCTCTTCCCCATATGATGCTTTACATGTCTGCCGAAATTTAGACTGGCAGCTTTCTCTAGTGAGCTGTACAGGTGTCTTTATGCCTCATGCGAATTAACATGGGAGTCTGGTGATTAGCTAGTTACTAGTCACTAGTTACTACTAACACAAATCAACGTTATTGAGGGGGGGGGGGGGGAGGCTTAATGGCGCGTCGACAACTTGGTCATTAGCGCCAACCTCAGTCACAGTGCAGTGGTCCGGGTTGCCACTGCACCACACATTACAGAGATGTTATTCAAACCCCTAATCTAAATCTTGTCATACATCTGTACCTCCTGCAAAAATTGAAAAACACCGGACAGGAGGACAGACTTATCGCCCAACTGACGCGCAATGTCACGCGGAAGATGGAACCGACGACGAAAACCATCAAGATGGCGACAATCAACAAGTAAGTGCCGGACCGTAAGTGGCCGTCGACACCAAGAACATTCAGGAGGGTCAACCCCCCGCAAAAGGAAACAGTGAGTAAGTCGGGTGTGACCAATTCGCAAACGGGCCAACACAACCTCCTCACGGCGACTGCGGCGACACGCCGAGTGCCACTCCTCGACAGTGCCTTTAATGGCCCGTAACTTATTACCGTCCTGTCTGTCCCACAAGGTTTGCCAAAAAGCGTGTAACCTCAGACGCAGAGTTGGAAAGGCATCTGAGGGAACAAGGCTGAGATCCCTACCGAGAGGGCCAGAAAGGGCCCCTTTCGCAGCAGTATCAGCTTGTTCATTCCCTGCTATCCCAACATGGCCCGGGATCCAGCAGAAAAGCACGGTTCTCCGCTGGCCAGGCAAGCGGGAAAGCAAAGCTTGGACACGTTGTGTCAAGGGGTTCCGAGGATTGTAATTCGCCAAGGACTCCAGGGCACTCATGGAATCACTAAAGACAATGAAATGCGTGCCCTGAAGGTCAAGGATCCATTCCACCGCCAAACCAAGAGCCAAAAGCTCTGCAGAGAACACAGAATAGCCTGATGGAAGGCGATGGGCAACCGTTACACCCTTACACACACAAGCACACGCCACGCCAACGTCGGACTTCGACCCATCAGTAAACAGGCGCTGATAACCGGCGTACTGAGAACTCGGCCGCCTGAACTCCTGTAAGTACCTTGCTGGTAGAGTGGAACCCTTCGGGAGGGACGCCAGAGCAAAAATGAAATTGCCACCTGGGACAAGCCAAGGGGCAACTGGCATTCTCCCAAGCCTCAAGACACAGGGCATTTCAAAGGCTATCTCCTGACAGGACTGCTGGAGCCTATCGTGGAAATCACCCTTACCCACCCTGCGTCTACCGACTCGCAAGTCTGGCCCAAAAACCATGGACCAAGCAGGACTGGATTGCACAGCACGCAAACGCACAGCATACTGAATGGCAAGCTGTCGCCGACGAATGGCCAAAGGTGGGTCCGAGGCCTCAGCATAGAGGCTTACCACTGGAGAAGTTCGAAAAGCCCCAGTCGCCAAACGCAGGCCACTGTGATGCACAGTGTCCAACATCCGGAGAGTGGAGTCACTAGCCGAATCATAGACCATACACGCATAATCAAGTTTGCTGCGGACAAGGGCTCGGTAGAGGCGCAACATGGCAGCGCGATCGGCACCCCATGAAGTGCCCGACAGGACCCGCAAGATGTTAAGCGCCCGCAAAGCCTTGTCTTTAAGCTGACGTAAGTGTGGAAGCCAAGACAACCTGGAATCGAACACCAGACCCAGGAAACGTGCCTGTGGGACAACAGGAATTTGTGCCTGTCCCAAGTACAGGCAAGGATCCGGGTGCAGTGTTCGTTGGCGGCAAAAGTGGATGCACACAGTCTTGTCCGGAGAAAACTGGAAACCATTACTTACCGCCCAGGTCTGGACTTTGTTAATTGCCAGCTGTAGCTGCCGCTCGCAGGTCTGCATGCGAGCTGCCCGAAAGCGCAGGCCGAAGTCATCGACAAACAATGACTGGGGAACAGCAGCTTGCTGAGCAATGGGGTTGATCCCTATAGCAAACAAGACGACACTAAGAACACCTCCTTGAGGCACACCATTCTCCAAGACAAACGGGCGGGAAAGAGTCGCCCCGACACGAACGCGAAAAGAACGGCCTGAGAGGTAAGCAGAAAGCAACAGTGGCATCTGTCCCCTCAAGCCATAGTTATAGAGATTACGGAGAATCCCATAACGCCACGTCGTATCATACGCCTTCTCCAAGTCAAAGAAAACCTGAACCAGATGATGACGCAGGCGAAAAGCCTCCCTCACATCTGATTCAAGGGCAACTAGATGATCGATAGTTGACCGAAACCGTCGAAAGCCACACTGGGACACAGATAAGAATGATTCCAACACCCACACCAACCGCTCACTGACCATCCGTTCCATAAGTTTACAGACACAGCTAGTCAGAGCGATTGGGCGATAACTGGAAGGAGAAGTAGGGTCTTTGCCCGGTTTTACAATCGGGATGACCACTGCTGTCTTCCACGCTGCTGGAATAGAGCCCTCTACCCACACACGGTTGAACATCCCCAGCAAGAACTGCTGGGAGGCAAGGGTCAGATGTTTCAACAGTTGATAATGAACATCATCAGGCCCCGGGGCGGAGTCATGCGACTTGGACAAAGCTGAAACAAATTCCTGCCAGGTAAATGGTAAATTGTACTCCTCTAGCCCATCGGAGCGAAAGTCAAGAAAGCGAGCCTCTTCTCTACGCTTAATCCCGAGAAAACCAGGATCATAATGGTCATCACTCGAGACCCGCGCAAATGCAGACGCAAGACAATTGGCGATATCCGGCACAGAAGAGATCACGGTATTCGCCACCTTCAGCTGTGAAACCGGGGAAGGCACGCTCCTCCCCGAGATCTGGCGCACCTTCCGCCACACCTGCTGAGAAGGCGTGGAGCGCGTGATCGACGAAACATAAGCTGCCCACGAAGCACGTCTAGCCTCACGGATGACATACCTGGCACGGGCACGACAGCGCTTAAACGCTATAAAGTTGCCAGTAGTCGGGCTGACCGTGAATGCACGCAACGCTCGCCGGCGGGCCTGAATGGCCTGCCCACAAGCAGGCGTCCACCACGGAACGTTATTGAGGGCACTTTTGTCCATAAAGAACACGTCCCTATATTTTAATGTTGAGGTTTCTTCGTTATTGGACACAAGACACCTGATTCAAAGGATTTACGAAGATCTTTACCGCATGGGGAATTTACACCAGTATGCTGAAATGAGGTATAGGCGTGTTTCAGTTAAAAGACACAGTCTGCTAATGGGGCCACCTTTTTTCATCAACAATCATTTTTTAATCATCGGATGTCTACAATCGGATGATCTTGATCTACTATTACTTGGTGGCGACACAATAGCGTATGTCTAAATTTAACGTTGTATTTAACCTAGTAGATTGTTGGCCCAGAATTTGAATTTGATTTATTACGGAGCTTCAACCCGATAAAGTTACCAGTCCCAAACAAAAGAACACTACATGAAAAGAAAAAGGTTTAATAACAATGCTCTATTCGCTCCTACCTTTGGAGGCTCCAATTCGGATCTCGGAGACCTTGCATAAATGCAGTCATTAACGAGCGGCGTATTAGGCCTCATTCTCAGTCCGATCTGATAACACGAGATGGGCACTTTGCTTAAAAGCCATCAAACAATGCTCCTTACTTCTTCTGTCAGTTGGAAATACATCAAACTACAGTAAAATCTCCAACAAAGACGTGGAGACAAAACTCATTCACGCACGTCGTTTTGAATTTTTAACAGACGCGCGAACGAAGCGATGGTAACGCCACCGTGCGTCGAGATGCTTGTTATGACATCACTTGTAAAAATATCATGACGAAGTCTTTGTTTTCAGTTGAAACAGTAACGATTACACAGAAAGAGGTTTCAATCGTAAAATAGAAACACGAGATGTGAAGGCTTTTTGAGAATAGTGAAAAAAAAAGAACAAATAGTAAAAGGTATCCGAAGTATACGAGTTAAAAAAAAAAGATACGTCAGACAGAACACTGGGCCGAATGCGATACCTTTTGAAGAATCGATGTTAAAGTTCTTTTTTCTAGTAGTAAGAAGTTTATTACGACGGCTCGAAGTTCATGGTGAACTTGTGTGTGCCGTATAAGGCAGGTACAATATATGGCTCATGATAACAATAATATGGAGGTAAATATAGAACACATTATTTGTTGACAAGTACTATTTTGAACATAAATCCATAGTAGGAATCAGAAACAAAAATAAACTCAATGTAACAGTTTAAGTACAAAACAAAACCAAAAAAAAAAATAATAATAATCACTAAATGCACATTCCACATTTATGTATATATCTATGTAAATACAACTATATTAATAAAAAAATTTTTTTTTTAATTAGACCGAGTGTTTATCTGGGCATTGCTTAATCGATTTCTTGATTAAGTAAGAAGTAGTCGAATAGTTTATTTTTAATCTCAGTTATCCCATCAATTTGGAGTAGTTCAATAGGGATTTCATTAAATATAGAAGGAATTTTATATTTGTTTGTTCGTTTGCCATATTGGTTCTTGGCAAAAGGCACTTCATATCGATATGTGGTTTTCCTGAAATAATTATTCTTTATTGCTGAGCTTAATTTGTGGTCACAGTTAAAATAGTTTTTCAGAATTACAACGAAATCTCTAAGTTGTTTAATTTTGAGTATTTTTGTTTGCCTGTATATTTATTTAGATTTTAAATTTCCATGTTCGTTAAAAAGAATTTTTACGATTCGGTTTTGCAGTTTTTGCAGTCTATTTATGTGGCAGTTAGCAGCAAATCCATATATTTCAATACCATATCTAATCAAGCTTTCAACCCAAGAATAATAGATCATTTTTTTGCTTTTTATGTTAAGAAGGTGTCTGATGTGATAGAGACTAGGCATAAGTTTACGTAAATTTTGTGCAATTTTATCGATCTGCCTTTTGTAGGTCCATTGTGAGTCGATTTGGAATCCTAAATAAGTTGCTTCACTTACGTTTTTAATTTTAAAGCAGGTAGTATCACAGTTCCTTGTCGTACAGAATTTAGAGTGAAGGAAAATGTTTTTGACAGAAAACTTCGGAGTGTGCGGGGATTTGATAGTCATACAGACTGTTTTTTCTTCACTGATGAAGACTTCATTTGTTATGAACCAGGAGTTTATTAAGTCAAAATCATGTTGCAACATGGACAAAAGATTATCATATTCATGATTACAAGCAAGGAGGAAAATATCATCTGCGAAAAGAAAAATGTCACAATTTGTAACAATTCTCTCAATATCATTTACGTAGATAAGGAAAAGTAAAGGACCCAGGACTGAACCTTGGGGGACCCCATGTTTAACATTTAGAAAGTCACTGTTTTCCTGGTTTATTCTGGAGCATACCTTGCGATCGCCCATGTAGCTTTTCAGAATATGGAGTATCTTTCCACGTAGCCCAATGCGGTCACATTTACTAAACAGAATATCGTGGTCGATCGTATCGAAGGCTTTTTGTAGGTCAATTAAAATACCATCAGCCAGTTTTCCGTCATTTAATGCCTGAGAAACTATCTCGTTTATGGCTTTAAGTGGGTCACTTGTACTCATTTTACTTCTGAATCCAAATTGCCTAACGGACAACGACGAGTTTTTATTAAGGAATTTAGTAATTTTGTCTGCAAAGACCTTTTCAATTATCTTGTTAATTGTTGGTAGCAGTGAGATTGGACGATAATTGTTCATATCAGATTTGGAACCTTTTTTGAAGATGGGTCTCAGCATCTGGCATTTTAAACGTTGAGGCCATGTTTCCGTGTCAATAATTTTGTTTACGAGTTTAGAAATCAAAAGTGCAGAGTTGAATTTGCTATTTAAGAAGTGTTTCAATTTAAAGCCATCAATGCTACATGAGTTTTTATTTTTCATATTTGTTAGAATAGAACAAACATCGTCAATAGTCGTGTGAAATATTCCCATTGTATTAGTATTAGATTTATTCGTTATAATTTTTTCCTGAAGTTTCCTTAATTTGTGTGTGTAGCTATTATTTAATTGTGCGTTATTTTGCTTCTGGATGGCAAAGCGATTTTGGATGTTTTTTTTTCAGTTTTGGGACCTGGTTTGCAAAATTGACGTTAAAATCATTTCTTACTTTTTTTCTTTCAACTTTGTGAAAGGCCTTATTTAAAGACTCGTCAATATTTATTTTTCGACGGCCTAGAAATTTTGTTCACATTTTACCACATTTTTTTAGAGTCAGAACGACCCTCATCAAATAGCTTCTGAAAATGACTTTGCTTGGCTTCGTTTATTAATTTATTAACTTCAGTTTTCAGTTTCCTATATTCGTATATTAAACCCAAATTGTTTGCTTTATTTGCGACAATTGATTTCCACAGATTTGAGCGTATCCAGGGTTTTCTAGCTTTGTTATTTATTTCTTTATTATGTTTACTTAGAAATCTATTTTGACTATAAAAATTATTTATAATTTTGTGCACTTCGTCATAGGCTTCACATCATCAATTTCGTCCAGAAAACGCCAATCTTGTTCATTCATTAGTTTAATAATTTTAGTATCATCAAAAGAATAAGTTTCATTCTTCTCATTTTCCCCATCAGTGTGTTTGTTAACGACGTTTTCAATACTAAGTAGCGTAGGATAATGATCAGATATTTTTTTTTACCAGACAAAGCCTGTAGAAGCACGAGAGTTTGATCTAACGGAGATATGATCGATACATGATTTCACCAACTTATTTTTTATAATTTCTTGTCTAGTGGGTATGTTGATTTTTTGAATAAGGCCGAAAGAAGCAAGCAGATTTTCGTAATTTTCGGTGGCGCTTTTGTCGTGTTTAAGCTTAGCTGATCTCAAAATATCAATGTTTATATCACCCAATAAGACCAAATTCTCAATTTTCTTTTCTTCTTTTTTAAGTACTTGTTTTAGTTCATCAGTAAAGAGTTTTTTACTGGTATTTGGTTGTCTGTAAATAGCAAGTATAAGAAATTCAGAGTTTGATAATTTTAGTAAAATTCTCAGCCCATCATTCCTATCACATTTAAAATCAGATATTTCGTTCTCTAAATCTTTTTTAATGAAGGCTGCAAGACCTCCACCTCTAGTGGTGTCCTCTCTTGTAACAAAAGTGCTATCATAGTTATTCAAAAAATATAATTTAGTTTCATTGCTTTTTATACTGATTTCGGTGATGATGATTACATCTCGTAAAATTTTGCTAGACTCGATCACTGAAGTAAATTCGCTCCAGTTTTTCCGTAAGCTTCTGATATTTAGATGAAGTATTTTAAGGTTTTGGCTACGTGAAAGTTCATTTATATTCAGTAGGCTATCATTAGATTTAATAATGTCAGTGCAAGAGGTATTGTCATTACAGGAATCCATTTCTAAAGGGTTTCTAGTTTCAAAAGGGGATTGGTAGTTGAGATAAATTTGAGTGTCCATTTAAGAAGGAAATGGTTTATCAGTAAGTCAAAATCGCAAGCCTGACATTTAGGGATGACGAGATTGCTGTCCCCTTCCTGACCCTCCTTGCCGGGGGGCAGGATTTGTCACAGCAGTCGCCTGACCTCGACCTGTAGGAAGCGTGGCAGTTCGGCTATCAGACGACAAGTTAAAAATATCGCTTTCAGAATGTATACAAATAGCTCTCGAGTTTTCATTGAATCTGACATAGACATTGTCTCAGGTGAACCACACTCCTGCCCCCTCCCTGATTCGCATACGTGTCCCCCCTTACATGCTTGCCCGCCTCCCCCTCCCCGAAACGTTGCACCATGCCATTCTCCCTTTGGTGCATCCCCGGTTAAAGTCGCTGGCGTGTGTTTCATTGAAGGCACTGTTTTTTTTTAGTAAAAAAAGCCCTATTACTGAGAAATCCAGCATTTAGTAAGCAAGTAATCGCATGTTTAAGTTAGTCCTTTGAAACTATTCACTTCGGTAGCACGCATTGCCTGCCACACGCCACTTGCCCTGGCCCCTGACATACTATCCTGCACCCCCCGAAAACAGCGCTCCGTGACATTTCCCCTTTGGTGCAGCCCCGGAAAAGTCGCATGCTTATGTTTGACTGAAGGCTAAAAAAAGCCCTAAGAAATCCAGCATTCAGTAAGCAAGTAATCCTATGTTTTAGGTAATCCTTTGAAACAATTCACCTCGGTACCATGCATTGCGACATTGTTGCAAGCAACGATTGTTGCCGCCCACGTGAAAACAATTCAACTCCTTTCTGGAAGTGAGCATTTAGGAAATAAATGCGCCCTACATCGTATCAGGCTGCCAATTTGAGCCCCATTGGGGCCTCGAAATCAAGAACCAATCGTCGTTTGGTTTAAAGTTGTCTGGTTTAGTAGACACGGGTTGTTGTGTTTTTAGCTCAGACGCCAACAATGGCACAGTCCACGCGACTAAATCTTTGTTGGCTGCTTTGGTACCACAACAATACCAAAAAATGATCCCAAAAACGGTGCGGCAGGTCTGTAAGTGGCGCCATCCCTTCGAAGACTTTGGAAAAAGTGTTCTAACCCGAACCTGTTGTCCAAGGCCGTAAATAGACGGCGACATGGCAGGTTTGGTAAGTGGCGCCATCTGTTTGAAGACGTTGGAAAAGTATCCCAATCCGAATATGAAGGCGAATCCCGCCAACAGATGGCACTACAGGGTGGGGTACTTGATTGTACGACGGAATGGCGTGGCCGGTGACTCGGCTCCCTGCTCCGTATTATATATGTAGATTTTATTGCAAAGGTTTGGTCTTTTTTTTTACGGTGCACGAATCTAAACTGAATTATCTGCACCTTCACGATAAAACGGACAATTTTTCTGGAAAGAAGATTAGGAAACAAAATGCAGATCGTCAGCACAGGTGGGAACGTGTTCTTTATGGAGAAAAAGTGTCCTCAATAACGTGACGCGGACATTTTATTTTATGTAGACTTACTGTTCTTGCAGTAGTAGTTTGTAGTAAGTGTTCATGATTGAATGATTAACGTTAACCTTGGGAGGGCCAAGGGAAGGGGGATGTGATGATTGAGTGAGCGAAGCGAACGGAAATCAGCGTTTGTAGCCATTGTGCTCAAAAGTCGGGTTAAATAGACTTAAGCATGTGACACATGGGCCAAACCATAAGCCAAACCATAAGCCATACCATAAGCCAAACCATAAGCCAAACCATAAGCCAAACCATGTCCATTTGGCTGGTGTAACGGCTAATTGGGCAATAACAAACGTAAAAATTATGAATTAGTAAATTTATAGACACTCCAGACAAAAATGGTAGAGGTGACTATTAGACAGTGGAATTCTTTGTATTCACAGGCCTATGAAAGTTGTGATATCCACCCAAAACCAAATCTGGTATAAGAGCAGCCGCTAAGTTTCCAAAAAGGTTCGGCTTTTCAAAGTAGTGATATTATTCAACCAAGGAAAGGCCGCCAAGGTTAATCCTATTAGCCAAGTTAATTGCACGGAGTAATACTTTGGACGTTAAATGAAAACTTGAAGATTGCTACTGCTAGGAGCAATCTTCTAGTTTTCATTTACCTTTCGAACTATTAGTAGGGCGATTAACTTGGCTAATAGGATTAACCTTGGCGGCCATTCCCTGGTTGAATGATATCACTACTTTGAAAGGCAGAACCTTTTTGGAAACTTGATGGCTGCTCTTATACCAGTTTTGGTTTTGGGTGGATTAAAGATTGACTTTGTTCAAAAGGTAATTAAAAAAAATATTCACTAAAAAAAAAATTGAAATTTGGCATTGTTTTTGTTTTTCTTTTCAATGGTCATGACTTCCTTTGACTTTCATTAAAATCTCATGACGTTGCGGCATGGAGACATGGACTGGTGGTCAAGGATAAACAATGACTACTACGAAACCATTAATCACCATGACGAGTGTTAATCCTTTAGCGACAATCATAACGTTATCATGGTGAGTGACCATGTCTTCTCCATGACTACCTTAAAATTCTCTTGACATTGATCATGGTTTTTATAATACCATGACAGCATCATGAAAAAAGACCGTGACGTTTCTATGACAATCATGGATGCTTTTATGGCGATACCTTGATTCTCATGGAATATTCATGGAATTATCTTGGTTTTCAATGACACTGCCATGACATTTTTGTTGAATATTATCACTACTTACAAAGGCCGACTCTTTTTGGAAACTTGGCTGCTTATCTTATACCAGCTTAGGTTTTGGGTGGATATCACAATTTTCATAGGCCTGTGAATACAAAGTTTCCCACGGTCTAATCGTCACCTCTACCTTTTCTGTCTTTAGGTATTTAATGTTCTATAAATTTTTCATTAATAATTTTCAAATTTGGTATTGCCGAATTAGCCGTTACATCAGCCAAATTGATATGGTTTGGTTTATTGTATGCCCACGTTTTCATTGCTTAGGTTTATTCTATTCCATTTTTGAGCGCACTGGCTGACAAACGATGATTTTCGTTTGCTTCGCACACTCAATTAGCGCATTCCCCTTCATTGCCCTCTTGAGGTTAATTTTAATCATACAGTGAAGCTGGAATTGCTCATTCAGTCACATTTAATCTCATGTACTTGGCCGATCGTCTACTTGGTAGCATCACACTTGCATATGTCTAGCGTAACCATCAAACTCGGCACATTACTAAGACATACTTCTTTGAAAAAATTTACTTTTTTCCTACTTGACTGGAACGCGTGCTCACGATCTGCATTTTTCAAATTTTCCTTGCAATGATAGATTCTCAGTGTCTTTTTTGTTGCAACTTTCGTAGCTTAGTTACCATGGTGTATTCACGTACCTTAGCAATCACATAGTACAAAACTCACTGATCACATAACGTTTCACTTTTCAAATATCATTTACATATATAATACGGAGCAGGCGGCCAAGCCATCGGCCACGCTATTCCGTCGTACAATCAAGTACCCCACCCTGTAGTGCCATCTGTTGACGGGATTCGCCTTCAAATTCGGGTTGGGACACTTTTCCAACGTCTTTGTACAGATGGCGCTACTTACCAAATCTACCATGTCGCCGTCTATTGACGGCCTTGGACTACAAGTTCGGGTTATAAAAGTTTTTCAAAAGTCTTCGAAAGGATGGCCACTTACCGGACCTGCCGCACCGTTTTGGGGTTCGTTTTTTGGTATTGTTGTGGTACCAAATCGGCCAACAAAGTTTTAGTCGCATGGACTGTGCCATTGTCGGCGTTTGAGCAAAAAAAAAAAAACAACCCGTGTCTACTAAACCAGACAATTTTAAACCAAACGACGATTGGTTCTTAATTTCGAGGCCCACAATGGGCCTCGAAATTGGCAGCCTGATACGAAGGAAAAGCGCATTTATTTCCTAAATGTTCACTTCCAGAAAGGAGTTGAATTGTTTTTAAGTGATCAGCAACAATCGTTGCTTGCAACAATGTCACCATGCACGGTACCGACGTGATTGTTTCAAAGGATTAACTTAAACATAGGGTTACTTGCTTACTGAATGCTGGATTACTGAATGCTGAAACATACGCATGCTAATTTTCCGGGGCTGCAACAACCTGGGGAAATGTCACGGGGCAGCGTTTTCGAGGGGTGCGGGAGAGGGTGCCAGGGCAAGTGTGTTTGGTGGGCAATGCGTGCTACCGAAGTAAATTGTTTCAAAGGATTAACTTAAACATGGGATTTCTTGCTTACTGAATGCCGGATTTCTCAGTGACAGGATTTTTTCTGCATTCAGTCAAACACACGCCAGCGACTTTTCCGGGGCTGCACCAAAGGAAGAATGTCACGGTATGATGTTTCGGGGAGGGGAGGCGGGCAAGCGTGTATGGGGGGGGGGAGCGCAGCATGCACACGGGCACAACTAGTATCGCTATATATAAAAGGCTTGGGTGGCACTGAGCAAAATCATCAAATATGTGTGCATAATAATCAGTAACAAACGTTTGTGTGTGCGTTACAATGTTTGTGCCCTGTAACTATCAGGAAGAGGTTTCAAAAATGGTTGTGAAACAATCAATGTCTGCACGATCGTTGTGGGGTTTATCACACTTAGTGTCAGAACGGAGAAACAGTCAATTCAGCAGCATAACAGCATCGTCCTGCATTTCAAAAAGACATTTACTACCCTACGAAAACCAAACAACAAGGGTTCAATGCGAGGGGGAGCAGCGATGGGGTAGGGATATTCACACCACACAATGTTGGAACTCTGGGGGGGGGGGAGGCGGGGGGAGAGGGGAATGGGCTACCAGGGAGTAGGCGCATGGGGGGAAAATCTGACCATGTACCGGGAGAAAGTGGGGAGAGGGGGCCGGGGAGGAGGCGGGGAGAAGACAGATTGGGGGCCTCGAAGTCATTTTCATTTCGAGCTACCCAGTAAAGTATTTCACTTAGGTACGCGGGAACCGGCTAGACCGGCGTATGTTGCGCCGGGGGTACAGCTAGTAATATAAAACTCACTTAACGTTATCCATCCAGCAACCAACGTTAGTTTATTTACCACATCGTTGAAGCAAACAGTAAAATAATAGCAAGATCAGTTATTTTGTTAAAACTCGAGTGAATTGTTGTAAGTACTGAAGTGTACGCGTATAACACTTAAGCACGCATGTTATAATAGACTGTTGGATAACAATACAAACAATGGTTACAACAACAATTTGCATTAACGCGCCACTTCATGGCCACGTACTTCTATACTGCAACCCCCATTTTACAAAAAAGGCACTCCCCCGTACTACTCTTTACGTCTGTGCCAAAATTTTGATACACAAACTTTTCCTAACGAGCTGTAGACGTATTTTTATACCCTATGAAAATTAACATGGGAGACCTGACCTTAGCTAGCAGTAGTACGCAGGAGTGCCTTTTACTAGGTAGCTAGCTAGCTAGAACACCAATCAACGTTATTGAGGACACGTTTTCTCCACAAAGGGTACCTTCTCAAACTTTAATGTTTAGGTATTCTTCGTTACTGAACCCAAGACACATGATTCCAACGATTTCCAAAGATTTCTACCGCATGGGGAATTTACACCAGCATGCTGAAATCATGTATAAGCTCGTTACAGTTAACAGACACAGTCTGCCATTTAGCCGCCTTTTGACAACAATTACACTTTAACAATTACGCTCTAACAATTAAACTCCAACAACAATAAATCATCTACGTGGCAGCGACACACTAGCGTATGTCTAGATCACACCAAACATTGGTAACCAACATGCTAAAGAGGCTGTGGCATTACCCTTGTGCATGACTAAGAATTCAATTCAATTCAATTCTTTATTAAGTAGAGCCTTGACCATCTGACTAAGAATAAAACACTAACAACAATACGCACACCAAAAACGGTTTCTAACAATTGGTTTTTAACAATTTGTTTGTAATAATTGGTAGCTAACAATTTCCGATAGTTTTTCCTTAATTTCCGGCCCAAAATATACCCAATTTGCCATCAGAAAAAAAAGTCCTTCTCGAGTTGTACTTGTTCAGCATACAAAATCTCATCAAATGATTCAGTAGTACAAAGAAATCTCTATGAGTCACGGCATAAGGAGCTGCACTCAAACGAACGAAAACAAACGGGGGATAAAACAGTTGTTCAAAGGGTTTAAAGGTTTTGTAGCGAGCTTTAAACCCTTGCAGTTGTTCTGTGTCTAGCAGCAACAATGCACTGAAAGAAATTACATACCCAAGATGAATTCATCAACAACAAGCACGAACCCAAACTAGATTATAAATTTGTTTTATTTTTTATAACAACAAATCTCTGGATTTGACAGCACGATTGACATTGTTGAACGGGCAACTGAATATTTACATTACCAAGGAATACACTGTTCAGTTATTGCATAGGAGATGAGTTGTTTGATATCACTCCTTTGAATGGCCGAACCATTCGGAACTTGGCGTTCTTTTCACCAGTTTTGGTTTTTCATATGACAAAGAATAAATCACAAGCTAAGGCGTTAATGAAGCAAACAGTCAGACTAAAAGACTAAAAGATAGACTACTCTGAGAAAGAAAGAAAATTCATTTGTTCAGGATTGGACTCGAATTCCCGCCTACTAGTTGGACGTCATGGGTAACAGTTACTAAAATCGGATGGATGCCGTAGCCAGGGTATGCTCTGGAAGTGCAGTTGTTACAAAATCCAGCTGATAAGCTGGGAGTACTGGGTTCGAATCGCAGTCGAGGTAGTTGTCTTACCTAAAGGAGACCACAGACTGTTTGTAGTCTTTAATGCAGACTGTTTTGTTTTTAGGGAGCACGACCCCAAACTAGGTTATCTGCACCACGACGATGACAGGGACAATTTAACTGAACAATTTAAGTAGGAGTTTATTGTTGCTTTATTGCAAGCGCTAGACCGTAATCATCGGATTTTGTTATTATTGTTTTTGTTGTTTTATCAAGGGAGATCCACTAAAGAAAATTAACATCAAGTAAAAAATCTAATTGGGTAACTAGATAACACAACTAGGTTACATACAAATTTAAATCAACTATGTACAATAGAATTGAATTGAATAGTTTAATGGGTATAATAACTAATCTACACACCATGCACCCAAATTACACACGAACAACAGAACAAGATCATTTTAACATAAAGTTACACCGTCAAAAAACTAAAGACAAAAACAAAACGAAATGTAAGCAGCAGGAGAATCTACCACAACACCAACTAGAACATTTGACACCAAACCTCGGTATTATGTACAATATATTATGCTGACAACAATGAACACGAAGATTAAGTTTGGCTAGATTAAATTAGATTAGATTAGAATTTTATCTGCTTGAGCCTACTGTGGTCAGAAATCCATTCCCTCTATCGACGTAAGATTTAAAAACTAATTACTAGTTACGACATACAATAACACAGAGGAATCCAGCCTCCGCGAAGGGGTTTCACACCAACCACCCAACAAGAAACCCCGAAGAACCCCTCTGAGTCATTGGAGGGCAAGTCGCTTATTAGCCCTACAGAATGCCAAAGTCACACGAAGGAAACCCATGGGTCCCACAACATGGGTGAACACCAAGAACTATCCTCTGATTCCTATCTCTGCCACGAACTGACTCCCCCTTATCTCAAGGAGGCCAAAGATAGCAGTCAAAGAGAAAGTGTTCTACTTCTCTTCAACTCAACACACCATCACTGGGAAGAGTAGCACCACGCCATTCAAATAATGTGAGTTCTTAAGAAAGAGTGGCCTGTCACAATCTTGAGAGAAGCTCCGCGTCATGTCTAGGGAGACAGTCTAGAACAACTGCACTGGAGACCAAAAGATGCACAGTAAAGTGTTTCCTACCTGTTGCAGTGGTTAACTGTTCCTCTTGCCACTAGCAAAAAAAGGAAGGAACAACTTGGAGATCTTTCGGAACTAAAGGGAACATCACCTTATTCCCTTTCCCCTCAGACTCTGCCCCCTGCCTCACCAAACTGACAGAACCTCATTTCTAAAGATGCCCCTATGACCTGGCACCCATCACACAGCGACAATTTACCCTCTTTGGAGGGCCCCGTACAGCTTCTTACCAATTTCCAATTACCAATTTCTAGGGGTTGAGACACCTCTTGTGTCTGTAATGCACTCTAGAGGAAGAGTCTCCAAGTAGCTGAATCAGAGCGAATCTGAAACCAAGGAAATTGATAATCTAAGCCCACATCTAGGGCCACAGAGACAGTCACCAACTAACCCAAGAAAGCAGTAGGGAGTCCCTGCAAATAATAGCAAAAGTACACTTGTACGTCTGGGACGAAGACACCAACACCCACCTCCCATGACTAATGGCAGAAGGATGCGTGACATAAAACACTGACCAGACCAGACGTTTCCCAATGCACCACTTGGCCAACGTAGAAAATCACTCGACATCACTGCACCAAACCCATGGGCACGAGGTCTGCACATAGAAATGGGTGTGAAACAGCCCCACACAGTAGCTAGACAACAGCGAGGCACCCATGCATGGAGCCTCCAGCGACTTCCGACCATGTGGACCGAACGAGTAATAATATTCCAGGTCACTAGCAAGGGAGTCGCTGCTCCTCTAACCATGGCCCGCAGGTGGAGTGCAGCCAGCAGTTCCTCTGCCCGAATATGACCCAGCATTCAGCAGCTTCCATTGACAAAGCAAGGATCAGTGTTGAAGGCAAGCAGCCCGTGACAACCCTTAGGCAGTCATTGAGGGCCACCCTTCTACCCTGGGTTGAACGCTTTGAGCACGCCAGAAATGGCAGATGAAAATCAACAGAGGACCTTACATATGCTTTATAAAAAGCTGAGACGACAGGCCGCCTAGCCAAAAGCTGGTTGAAGGCGAGAGACTTGAGTACCGCAACTTCGAGGACTCACACTCCCTCACAGTTCTGACCTCATTTGACCAGGTTAATTGTTTTTCAAGCAGACTCCCAAATAACTCACGCTGGTAGCGGAGCAAATAACAGATGATCCTACTGAAAGCAATGCAGTGATGCGTGGCTCTCTAGATCAAACCATGAACTTTGTCATTTTTAAGGAGAGAGAGTGTCCTCTAACAGCCAAAAGTTCTTCACCCAAGGTAACCACAACTTGCATGGTGGCAAGGAACAAGGCCAAGCCCTCTCCCGCCACCCATATAGTAACATCACATTGCAGTGGTGTCTCAGCCCCACCAGCACATCATTGATGGCAACCGTGGAAAGAACAGGGCTGAAACTGCTGACCTGTGGTAGGCCACAAAGCCCAAAACCCACCCACCCGGGTAGAATACTGCCTATCGCCAAGTAGTGTAAAAATGGCCTTCGCCAGCTGCTCAGCAACACGTAGCGAATGCTAAGAGAACTTTACCCAATTGACGTCCACAGTATCGTAGGCCGCCTTAATGTCCAAAAATATGGCAACCACAATACAAATGTTCAACTAGACCTCCCGATTAGAGATAACGGATAGTGTTTTGTGCCCCCCTATTCTTCTTAAAGCCAAATTGGCCTCCAAAGAGCCCTCTCATGCATTTCACGCACCAAACCAGATGCCTAACCAGGATCCATTCAAACAGCTTGCAGACACACGAGAGCAAAACTATGCTCCTCAGCTAAGCCAGAGGAGCAAGCCTTGCCTCTCCCTAAAACGGGTTTCAAAATATAAAAAAAAGCCAGTTGGGGCAATAGGAAAAACCTGAAACCTCTTCTGGAAGAAAAAGAGCAATTCTATGCGTGTCTCCATCCCCAGTAGATTCAGTTGCTGATAAGACACACCATCAATCCCAACAGCCCCATCTGCATGGCACAAGCCAAGGGCAGCGTACAACTCCAACATGGTGATAAGAAGGTCAGCCAACGAGGGGCAAGACCACTCCCCCCCACTAGGTGGCCGTGTTTCCTGCAGGAAACGAAAACCAAAGAAAAATGAATGTTAAAGGCCTCTACCTCCGCCAAGATTCGGCCGTTTGAAGTCGTGATATCAAAAGCACAGCTCTTTCACGTAGTAATCCCACCGACTAAGACTTCAAATGTTAAATGAAATAACTGAACATTGTGCAGTAAGTAATTTCGTATTTTTCAAATAACCTTCGAACTATTACTTGGTGGGATTAACTTAGTGAAAATACTTCGCATTTGATTTCATGACTTCGGATGGCCAAAAAGCTTGGCAGAAATCATTGCCAAATTTTGTTTTGGTGAGATTTAATACTGTATGAAAATTATTTCTAGTCAGTAGCAAGTCTGATGCATCAGTAGCATACATGACTCCATGACTCATACTTGATAATGAACGAGCAGTGGTCTGTATTTCCCAATTAGAACTCTGTAGTAGAAGAAGGTGGAACAGGATGACGAGAATTGGATGAAAAGTATTACTTGAAAAAGATCTTCTTCCGTCAACTTTTTGGGATGTAAAATCCCCAAACAAAACCGTGTTTCTGACCTATTCCAGGCTTCAGCCTACAGTTCCCAAAGTTAGTCGTTAGAAGGCACCAAATTGTCAAGAGGTTTACTTTGCTGGTATTTTAATATTACCCTTATTTTTATTCCTTTACGTAAGAACTTGTTCTCCACTATGCTAGCATTTTACGCTGAGAAAAAGAAGGCAGGCATTTAATGTAGGTACAACACCAGGAGTTAAACGGGTAAAAGGACATTCTAGTCTGGAGCAACAAGTATATATTTAAAGAAATGTTTTAAAAGAAAGTGTTTTAAAAGAAAATGTTTTTGAAGAAATGATTTAAAGAAATGTTTTAAAATCCCTGCAATAAAATCTTCTCGTTCTTTCCTCTAGCTTTCTAATTAGTATGTAAACTACCCATTCAGGGCCTAATAATAATATTTTCTCTGCTATTGGAAAGGGTCAGTGTAACAGCATGGTTATAATTTAGACTAGGATTTTTCTGTAACAGCAATAAATTTTCCTTTTACACTCATCCATTCGAACCCCAGTTCTATTACTACACCGACTCTGCAAGTCTGCATGTGATGTACAAAACCCACAGGGACTTTAGCTTTTTATCTTTATACTTCGAAAAAAATATTAAATTTTCCATGAAAAAAACTTTTCCAATGATAGTGTTGATAATTGCTGATATTTTGAGGCATTCAATCCACCATGTTAACGTAAAGGATAATAAATTTCGTTATAATAACTGATTGCACAATCAACGACCATATTGTCTAAAGTTTTAAAATTGAATAAAACTGTTGACTGTTGAAATAAAAAATTGTTCTTCTCACTAAGCCTTATTCAGTTCTGTATAAAAGTAAGTTCAAATCCGAACGAAATGAGGAAGAAACGAGGCAAGAAGCTGCATCACCATACATTGTCTCTTGATCTTTTGTTGTTATTCTAGACACCTGATATGTCAGCTTTCATGTTGTCAGTGGATTCAGCAGTTGTAATTAAGCCCAGCCTGAATGAAAACTGGACAATAACGCAAATGTAGAGTAAACTAATGATCTGTTGTGTGTATTTCAGGTTAGGTACGTCAACAGAACTGGGCATTTGTGCCTTTCGAGTAAAGATTTTGCAAAATGTGTTGAGGAATGTTTCGTGAAATTCTTTCTTAATACAAGTTTTTGCAGGTAATGGTATTTTATCTCTTATTTCATATGGGTTGTATTCTTTATTACGTGTGTAGAAACAGAGTTGATAGGTTTATTCAACAAGAGCCAATGATAGTATTCGTGTGAGAGGAGCAGATAAAATAAAAAGGAATGAACTGGCACTTTTACCAGGGAAAACAAAAATAGTTCAATTTTTTAAATCGTTATTGGAGCCGAAGTTTTCTTTTCACTAGCAAAAGGGCCAGTTGATGAGTGATTTGTTTTTCCTTAGTTGTTGCCATCAAACCACATGCGAGCATCATCACTTGTGAGATGAGTGTATTCTTTTTCAGTTTGGACTTACAGCTCGTTTGTTTCGTTTCTCTTTGTATTGTATCTTGTTTTACAGGTTGTACCAAAAGTCCCTTGCACCCCACCTAAAGTACTACAGTCTTGAGATTAAAGACTTGAGCTATAGGTCCAATATTTGTTCCTAGGATGAGGGATACCTCATAACCTTGGAAAGGGCTGCCCTGCCCGCCTCATTCCCAGACTTCAATTGTATTTCTGTTGTGCCTAAGCCAAGGTAATTCTCAAAAACAACATGTAAGTCGGATAGACTGGGTGTGTCTTACACCATCCTAAACTTTTACTTCCCTCCCCAGACAAAAACTTTTCTGCACAGAGGCTAGAACTCTGTGCTCAAAGTAGAGGACAGTGGTAACGTTAAACCGATTTGCTGGAGCCCCTTTCAACCAGATCCAGTGACTGCATGAACATGAACACCAGGTCCAGTGGAGTGTTAACGTTTGGTGTGGAATCATTGTTCTTTTTATTCTGTGATGGAACTCTTAACCCCGAACGTTACCCAGAAACCATTCTTGCAGTAACAGTTTTCAACGATCTCGAGGAGGGGGGGGGTTGAGGTTTAATGGCGCGTCGACAGTTTGGTCATTAGCGCCAACCTCAGTCACAATGCAATGGTCCGGGTTGCCACTGCACCACACATTACAGAGATGTTATTCAAACCCCTAATCTAAATCTTGTCATACATTTGTACCTCCTGCAAAAATTGAAAAACACCGGACAGGAGGACAGACTTATCGCCCAACTGACGCGCAATGTCATGCGGAAGATGGAACCGACGACGAACACCATCAAGATGGCGACAATCAACAAGTAAGTGCCGGACCGTAAGTGGCCGTCGACACCAATAACATTCAGGAGGGTCAACCCCCCGCAAAAGGAAACAGTGAGTAAGTCGGGTCGAAGATCCAAGATGAACGATACTTTACCATTGAACATCGGTGATTTGCAGCAATGCATCCGTGATGTTAGCACTACTTTCAAAAAAGGAATACTACCCAATTTGCACAGAAATTACTAGCGCAACTTGAGAACTAAGTTGTGGCAGAAGGCGGTTATTTTTTAACATGTTTACTAAACATGTATGCCTGACCTATCATACTTCATGGATGAAAGGAAGGAAGCACATAGGATGAAGGTCACATCAAGAGTTCAACTCAGTGGTTCTGTGCTACCACACATGTTGAAAAGTGGTTTGAGAGCTTTGGCTGCCCACTCAAGCTAGTTTTATAAAGCAAATGCATGCAGCTATCGTACATCTAAGTTGTTATCAGGTTGCAACAATATACTTGTTTTTATCTACATTTTAACTTAGCTTGATTTCTTATTACAACCTTTTACATTTCGTATAGTAATACCTTTATGTAAAAGAAAGGCATACAAAATGGTAGGGTTCCAGAAAATCGGTTTAACTTTACCATCATGGACCCCTTCCTTATGCACAGAACCGATAGGTTATTTTGCAGGGATTTCGTTTACCCCAAATGTAAGGTTTTCTGCATATTCAAGCCTCTGTGCAAGAAGTCCTCCGTAGTTGTAGAACTGGCGCAAAACAGCATTTTTTGAACAAACCCCTGCAGTTTTGCCCCTTTTCTGTACTCCTACATGAGCATTATTTTTGGCAGGTTTTTTTTTTACAAGCTGGTGTTGCTGATGAGACATTTTCACCCCTATGTGAATTTTTATGGAGGTGTCTTTTTTTGGGACGGGGTGACCGTTCGACCCCGGACATTCGAAATTTAGTCGTGTTTCAATTTTTTAAGTGTCCTAAAAATGTAATGTTACAGGCTTGGAAAAAACAGGTTTCAAAATCTTATCGTTTCAAAGTCTTATCACATTTATAGGGTAGCTACACAAAAGAAACCCCGCCCCATATAAAATATTGCCGCACCGTGTTAGACTTTAAAAGGTTAAAAAACTAAAAACATATCTCACCAACATCAACTTTTGTTTTGCATACTTACGACAACTGTGCAAACCAATACTGTGTAACAACTTTGCACAATTATGAAATTTTTATTGACATTATTTTTCAGGGGTTGAGAATGCCTTTTCTGAAAAAAGTCGGAAAGTACACCATATGAATGAATTTCATGCAAAGGGGGGTCAGTTTTACTGATAATTTTCAGTTTAAAACCTACTAATGTTGGTATATTCCCACCCCTGATTTTTTTTACAAAATAAGCAAGCGCTAGAACATTTATTTTTTGTTTCCTAAATATTAGCAATTTACTGTTAAATACTAAAAAAAAGTACCATCAAATCTTGGATGTTCAGTCGTTCATTCTGGAAGGAAAATCCAGTGACGTAAAATAACTCTGCCTTCTAGCTCCGCACCCTTACTAGCTACATCTACTAGCGTGGTGGAGGGCTGGACAATACGCAAGAGGTTATTCTTATGAACCAGTCAATCAACGTTAACAGCGAAATAGTGCCCGCCTTCATGAGTTAACTGTGACAAATTTTTTGTTTTATGACAACAGTACTGGTTCATGCATAGCAAATACGTAAAAAATAGATTGCCAGGTCATGCTAAAGTTGAAGACAATTAGATTAAAATTTGAATTAAGTATTGTTGTAATGCATAATTGTTAAAAACGCGACCTGCATTGCTGATTCCACCTAGAAGGCGGATCCGATAAGTGAATGTTTACAGTAGCTGTTTTTCACTTAAAACAAAACACAAATTCAGTGATACAAATAAATAAAAGATATTCATCGCGTTTAACGTATGAATATTGCAGTACATTTTTCAATATTATGGTAAAATGTCATTGTTAGTGTCTGCAAATAAATTGATTATGCGCTTCTGGAACCTTGCTATAATTTACGAAAATCATTGCAAAACGTAATCTCTCTACAACGTAGGTTTTTTCTCACACATCCTAGAATTTTTTCGTAAGTTTTATTTTTAGTGTATAATGTATTACTAATAATAAAAATTCATATAAATTTATGTAAATCTTTAGTAACAATAGCAAACAAAGATTCTACTACAATATTCTAAGACCTGATGATTTCTAAAAACCAAAATAAATAAGAATAAATGTCTCACCTGTTTTAAGATGTTGTCAGAATCAAAAATTTTACAGAAATGAAAATGGGATGGCTGGGCAGAATATTTAAATGATTTTCAATATAGCCCAAAAGAGCAAATAAAAAGTGTTTTGTAGGAATGTGGATATATTAAAATGCAAATTGCATTTCTGCAAAAAAAAAAAAAGAGGAATGGCCTGACTGGTATTTTTTATAACCTAAGGGGAATAAAACTTGCAGGAATGTGAATATATTGAAATGCAAATAACATTTCTAAGAAAAATTTTGCATAAATGAAAAGGGTATTGACCCAGAAAAGGAGGAATGACCTGACTGGTATTTTCAGTGCCTAAGGGAGAACAAAACTCGTCTCTAGTAATGTGAACACATTAGGATGGAAATTACATTAAAATTATTATTTTTTGGTTTGCAAAACGTGTTTATAAAGCTGAAATTTTCCAGTTGGTAGCATTTCGTCCAAAGAAGCCAGACAGATAAATGCCAGTTAGTAAGCATTATGTTCTTTTAATTTTATTTGTTATTATTATTATTATGACTATTATTATTATTATTAATATTATTATTATTACGTCATTTGCGTCCAACCCCCTGGTTTCATGAGCAATGCCTCGGTGCCGAAAAATCGTACAATTACCTCTTAAAACGGCAGAAATTTGTAACATGGACACAACAGAAGGAAACATGAATAACTGGTGAGTGTTTCGAGACATACAATGGCAAAATAGGATGTGTAGTTAGTGAAGATTGCTTATGTGAAGTTACGAATCAGTGCGAAAATTGGGGGTGGTGAACCAGCCAAAACACAATTAACGTCACGAAGCGTTAAATAAGATTGCAAATGACAAAGCATACGATGAAAACAAACAAAATTGCAAGTGACGAAAGAATTGTAAATGTCAGTTAAGATGAATGTGAGATGTAAGGAATGTGAAAATGTGATAAAAGGGAACGAAGTAGATTTCATAAATTGCTCTAACTGTAAAGGAAGATACCACTATGCATGTGCAGGACTGGCAATAACAATGGCAAAGGCAATGGGAAAAAATAAAAAAAGATTGGAAATGTAAGCAGTGCAGAAAAGGACGAACAAACTCGAACACAAATGATGACGATCCTGAGGGATTAGAAAATGAGGATGAGAGCGAAGATGAGGGTGAGGAAGAAAATCACTAAGAGGACGACACCAAAACGGAAAATAAAAAGGGAAAGAAAGAAGAAAATGACAAAATTATAGAACAACCAAAAGAAAAAGACTTAGCAATAGCAAGAATAGAATCTACACTGTTCGGTCTGAAAAAAGATAATGAAAAAATTCTGGAAGGAATAAAATTCATGGAAGCGAAGTATGAAGAAATGAGAAAAGAAAATCAAGAAATAAAGAAGATGAACAGTGATCTCTCAAAAAGAATTGAAAAATCGGAAGAAATAATGGGAAAAAGCAAGCATAAGGAAAGAGAAAAAACGAAAGAAATTAATCCAACACTAAAAGAATTACAACAAAACCAAATTGAAGCCGAACAATACTCAAGAAACAAAAACATAGAAATACTACAAAAAAGAGCAAATAAAAGATACCATCGTTAGCCTAGAAGATGCACTAGAGATTCAGAATTTTGAAGATTGGAAAATTGATAAAGCACATAGATTGACGATCAAGAAAAAAGACAAACCAGAAACCATCCTAATACAATTTAAGTGCTGAGAATACACAGATGATTGGCTAAGAAGTAGAAAGATAAATGTAACAAATAAAGATGTTTACGAAGGTGGAAATGAAAACAAAATATATGTGAACGAACATATGACTTATTACTACAAATCACTAATGTGGAAAACAAAATAAGAACTGAGAGATAAATTTAAATTCATTTGGTTTAAAGATGAAAGAATAAACCTAAAGAAAAATGAAAAAGAAGTGCATATACACAAAATAAAGAGTGATGAAGATTTAGAAGAACTGAAAAAAAGGTAACGACAGAAGAAGAAAAACCAAGGAACAATGGCGTTTGAAAATGAAACCATAAATGACGTATTATGAAGATTTCAAAAAAATACAAGGAAGTCTTAAACAATGAGGGGAAAAAAGAAGTTGCAAGAATTATACATGTAAGTTTAAGAAGTTGTAAAAAAACTGGGATAATTTGTTAATATACTTCGAGACATTCGCAATTGAATGGGATATAATTGCCATTACAGAAACCAACATAAAAAAATATGAGATGGAAAACTATAACATAAACGGTTATACAAAACATAGTATGTGCAGAAAAGAGCAAAATGGAGGAGGAATTTTGGTGTTTGGTAAATTGGGTAAGATTGGTATTGTATCTTATACAAATATTTTAATTGATGGAAATAATGCAACTGATATTTTAATTAGCAAAAAGGTGAATTATTTAACATAATAGTTTGTTACAGAAAACCATCATCTAACCATAACAAATACATAATTGAGTTTAAACAACTACTTAAAGAAAAGGATAAAATAACGAGACAAGCAAAACTTTCTTGGGCGACGTTAATACATTAATTGAAACACAAAATGATTGCGAAAATAAAAGATTTAACTATATTTGAAAACTTAATTGCATATTTTGGCTATCAGCATCAAATAATTACAGCTACCAGAGAAGAAGTCAAAAATAACAAAATTACAAAATCATGTTTGGACCTGATATTCACAAAATTTAAAAAATGTAAACTGTAAAGATGCAGTTATTACCTTAAAACCAGCAGACCATTACTTCACAATAATTGATTTTTGGAATAAAAAAGAATAATACTGATGACGAAGCAACACATCAGCAAAAACTGGAATTTAGATACTCAAATAAAAAAATTGTGGAGCAACTAAAAAAATTCATTTGGAAGCAATTTGAGAAGTTGAATGATCCAAATGAAATTTATGCAATGATTGAGAATGTAATTTTAAAAATATATCGAAATAATAGATACACTGTGAAAGAAACACAAAAAACAAAACCACAACTTTCAGAAATGAATGGATGAACACTGAAATTATTACAACAATAAATAAAAAAAAATTGTTTGTGGAACCAGATTAAAAATAAAAACAATCAAAATTTTCTGAAAAGCTTTGAAAACTACAGGAAACTTAAAAAGGATGTTCAGAACAAAATAAAAAAGCAAAATATCATTATGGAACTTATTTTGAGAAGAATAAAAATGATGTAAAAAAAGTTTGGAGCAAAATAAATCAGCTAATTGGAAACAATGCTAAAGATATGAACATTGAAAATCATTTTGGAAAACACTTTTAAGGAAAAAACCAACATCATTTGTGATAAATTTTCAGAAAATTTGGAAAAACCAGTCCCCCAAATAAAAACAAAATTAAAAATAAAAAGGCGCAAGCATGAATATAAACTAAGAACTGTAAGAAAAAACTTAAAGAATGGAAGAAAAATTAAACATAAAATGGGGATCATCAAAGCAAACCAAAATGACATATTTGAAATTATAAATCAGATTAAAGTAAAAAATGGATTCATGATGGAACACTTTGCAGAAATAAAAGATAAAACAAGCGAATTCATGATAACTCTAATAAATAGTATAATTAAAACTGAAATTTGGCCAAATAATCTAAAAAAAAACAAGGTATTCAACCTATATGTAAGAATGGAAATGTACAAGATTTTAATAATTACAGACCAATATCACTATTACCTGTATTAAATAAAATAATAGAAAAATTCTTTGCAACAAAAATTGAAGACTTTTTGGAAAAGTACAAGGTATTAAACGAAAATCAATTTGGATATCGAAAAGGAATTGGTGTTAATGATGCATTAGAAAATATAAAAAATAACGTCTGCAGAGCATTAAATGAAGGTTAAATCAGTTGGTACAATTCTAATAGATTTAACTTAAAGCCTTCAATACTCTTACAAAAGATATATCCCTTGTCCATGTTGGTTACTCTATCTTTTGAACAGGGAAAACTTGCATCTTGTTGGAGCGGAGCAATTGTGGTCATGGTCTTTAAGAAGGGTTCCTCCTCCGACCCACTCAATTATCGAACTATTTCCTTGACATGTGTTGCCTGTAAGGTACTGAAGTCCATCATTCGAGACACACTCTTCAGTTATTTGAAAAAATTTGCCATTATTCGACAGGACCAGTTTGGGTTTCTTCCCGGTATGTCCACTGCACATCAGCTGCTGACAGTGCTTGATCATTGGACCAGTGCTCTGGATACAGGGGCACCATGTGACAATATTTATTTTGATTTCAAAAAGGCCTTTGAGTCCGTTATTCACCGCAAGCTTCTATTAAAGCTAAGTGGGTGTGGTATCACCGGGCCACTGTGGGCCTGGCTTGCTGCCTTCCTAAATAACCGTTACCAAAAGGTAATTGTAGAAAAATCATTTTCTGCTGAAGCACTGGTCCCTTGTGGGGTTCCACAGGGGTCAGTTCTTGGACCTGTTCTATTTGTAATCTATATAAATGACCTCTATTTTGATAATTCGTGTAGTTTTGGTTTCAAGTTTGCTGATGATGTAAAGATTGGTGTAGAAAACATTTCTCTTTCACAGTCCATTGAACTAGAAGTGGAAATTGCAGAGGTCGTCAGTTGGTCGCCGTGTTGGCAGTTGCCACTATCCATCCAAAAATGTCAGTCCTTCCATGTGGGCACACAAAATCTAAATTTAAACTATTTCTTGGCTTCTAAAGCCCTACCTTCTGTTTCGGAGATTAGAGACCTACGCGTGTGGTTCTCACAGGACTTAAAATCATCCTTGCATTGTCGTAAGATTAGTGCATTAGCATTTTGCCGTCTGGCAGTTGTGAATAGGTATTTTATGTCGGGGAAATTCAGAGACCAAATGTTGGGCCTTCCGTGTTTTCGTGCGCCCCTTATTGGAATATGTGACTCCAGTTTGGTCCTCTTATTTGGCTGGGGACATTAATCATATTGAGTCGGTCCAGCGTAAATTTACTCGGAGTTTGCCGGGTCTGCGTGGGGTAAACCATCAAGTGCACCTTTCCAGAGTGGGTTTAGAATTGCTTGAGTTGCGCAGACTTTGTTTTGATTTAATTTTGACGTACAAAATACTACATGGGTTAATCGACGTTGATTTACCATTTTTCGAATTGGCACCACGCGTTTATTGTACTCGGGGCCATGCTTGGAGACTAGCGGTTCAGGGATCACGTCTTGATTGTCGAAAATATTTCTTTGCTGTCCGAGTTGTCCCAGTTTGGAATGCCCTTAGTTCCGTGACGGTTTGCATGCCCACTAGAAGTGGCTTCCGTAGAATGCAAACTCAGAGAAAACTTGCAGGCGTTTCTCAAATGCCTACTTTAAGATCTACTTTTACCTCCCCCTCAGCATCTTAGGTACGGTATCAGTGGCTCACAACCATTCTGGACACCTTCCACACATTGTGGAAATTTGTATTATTTTTTTTCAAACTGACCTGCCACGCTACATTGCAGGTTGGCTCCATGTTTTTTTTTATATTATTATATGCATTTTTTTAAATTGTAAAAAGTTCTAGTTTTACTTCCCACTTCAGTTTTTTACTTTCACTACACCAGTTTCATGCATTTCATTGTTTTATTGTTTTTTATTATTGTTATGAAGATTGACAATTGGTATTAGCCAAGTTATAAACTACGAAGCATTATTTTATTATTTATTAAAGAAACATTGGCAACGTTACCCGGCTTTTTCCCTCACTTGTCCCTCACGTTTGGCAATGCCATCAGAGACCATTGTGTCCCTGGTAGGTCTAACCTTGGTGGTAAGGCATTCGTGACCCCAACCCAATACCATCATCCCTTCCTCTGCAGCCGTGCCACCGTCCTTGTTTTAAACTTTTAACTGTTTAACTTTTATAATTTTAAATTTTTTAGTTTTAACATCGGACGGCAGTCAGTGACCACCCGGTCCTTGTCACTCCGGTAGCATTTGCAACAAACCTATACTATTATTATTATTATATATTACTAAGAAAAATTTATAAAAATGGACTTAGAGGAAAAATGTGTAATATTATTAACAGTTATTTAACAGATAGATATCCAATTGTCAGAATTGGTAATGACCTTAGTCAATGGACAAAAATTGAATACGGTGTACCGTAAGGTTCTGTATAGGGGCCCCTACTATTTTAAATTAATATTAATGATATTACTGATTTAAAATGGAAAACATATATGACCTTATTTGTTGATGATATATTTATGTTGTTTATACACAACAATAACAGAAAGGTGATGGAAAATTTGCAGGTTGATTTTAACAATCCACAAGTTTATCTTAATGAAAAGGATTTAATCCTAAATGATGAAAAAACATGCTTTCTACCAATTGTAACATCACACATGCAAGAAGTCATAGGAACAATAACAACATGTGATAGAAAATTTAACTGTGATTGTGTTAAGTTAAAAAAAGTAAATAATGCAAAATATTTGGGAATTTAGCTTGATAAAAAATAGAAATTTTACAAACATATTGATATACTTACACAAAAACTAAGGAGAATGATCCCAGCATTATATAACTTAAAGAATATACTGAGTACAAAAAATAAGAAGATGATTTTTCATGCTTTGATAATGTCAAACATAAATTATGGGTTCAATGTGTATGAATTCACATCAAAAAGCAACATGGCACACGTACAAAAATTAACTAAGCAATGAAAGTACTCTTCAGAAACAATGAAATACAACAGACAGATGAGTAATATAAAAAATTAGAAATAATGAAAATTGACACATCATTAAATGGAACATTACAAAAAAATATTACAAGGATGAACATAAAATTATGGTAAATAGAAATATTAGAAATAATAATACCTAGCTACAAAAACCAATATGGAGAAATTCATATGGAAAAAGGAATAAGAAATATCTGGTACCCTTATACTTCAATTTGATTCCACAAGAACTGTGACAAATACAAAACAACAGTGAAATGCAGCGTAAAATCAAAAGGTGGTTAATAAATTTGCAATAAGCAGCATTTACGTAACATGTGATACTTTAATAGAAAAAATATAAGATATTAAATGGATTAAATCAACTTAAATAAACTAAAAATGAAATTTTTAAATTGTTAAAATAGTTTGTGTGAAATGTGTTTCTTGTAAATAAGTTATGAAATGTTTTCTGCAAATATCTTTGTAATAAGAAAAGCTTACGAATAACCTATAGCAATACAAAAAATATAACATGTAAACAGCTTGCACATACAAGTCTGAAACGGACTTCGTGCCAGTACTTATGTATATTTATGTACGTGTACTTGATTAAAGCTATTATTATTATTATTATTATTATTATTATTATTATTAATATTGACATTATTGACATTATTATTATTATGTGACATGGCGGACTGACAATGGGGGTCGTGTGAGAAAATGCTCCGAGAAAATGGAGATTAATCTGTATTAACAGCTGTGTGCTTGTGGATTGCAGGCAGATTCTGGTGCATGAACATCCCGGGAACAAAGTGTGAGGTTCGTGTAAGTACCTAATACCAGATCTGTGAAGATTTTTGCGATTGTAATTTCGTTGAAAATAGACTAGCCATTATCTACGGAAGCTATAAAAAACATCACTAACTTTTCATAATCGACAAAAAAGTGAGAAAGTACAGAAGAGTATTAAGGACATAACAGATTTAATCGAAAAGCAATCGTTTTAAAAAAGCATTCCATTCAAAAAGCCAGTCCATTCGATTAAAGAGAGCAACCTGAAAGAAAGGTACAACTGAAACAGAAACTGAAATGAAATGTGGTGAGTGCGAAAACAAACCTAATAGTCAAAATGACAATGTCATATGTGGTAAGTGTAAAGTGAAATACCATTTTGGTTGTGCAAAAATATCAGTGAAAACCTGGAATGCAAAAAGTGTAAAAAGTAAAGAAGCATGGAAGTGTGTGCCTTGCAGAGCACAACAAACATTGTCAGAACAAGAGAAAGAAAATTGAGATCAAAGTACTAGTGACGACAAAAGTGTACACGAAAATGAAAGTGAAGCTGAAAAGAGAAGAAAAGAAGAGGAAAAAATGGAGACAGAAACTAATGCAGAAATAAATGCGCTACAGGTGAAAATGATACGAATTGAGAATAAAATGGACAAACTAATGGAAATATATGACAAGATTGCCAAATTCCAAGAAGAACAAGCAGAGATCATTAAAACACTGAACTACATAAGCCAGGAGCAAATAGACATGAAAAAAGGAAATCAAAAAATGACTGAAAAAATTAAAGAAATGGAAGGAAGAATAATCCAATTAGAAAATAAAGATGCTAGAGACAAACATATTGAAAAAACTGTACATGAAATAGCAATGTCAACACACGAAAAAGAACTATATAAGAGAAATCGTAACATCAAAATTAATCAACTAGACTGGCTACCCCAAGAAAAATTAAGAGATGTAGTGCAACAAGTAGCTTTGAACTACAACATAGGATCCTATAGACCAGAACAAGTGGAGGCATCACACCGAATACCGAATAGAAATAAAGATAAAAAAGTATATTGATTATACAATTCAAAAGTCGAGAATTCAGAGAAGCTTGGCTAGAAAATAAGAAGAAGACAGTGACAAACGATGACATATACAGAAATGGAGACAGAAGTAGAGTGTACATAAATGAAAACATGACGCCTTATTACAAAAGCTTATTCTGGAAAACAAAAGAATATGCAAAAACCAATGATTACAAGTATGTTTGGTTGCTTAGAGGAAAAATAATGATGAGAGAAGAAATGAAAATGAACAAGAAGTAAGGTTGGTGAAATGTGAGGAAGATTTACAGCAGCAAGTCAGTAATAATGTATAAAAACAAGATCTTTGAAACAAATGAAGAAATTAAAGAAGAAATTGAAAAGGAAACTGGGAAAAATGCCAGTTTAAAAGTAATCCATGTCAACATCAGAAGTTTAAGAAAAAACTGGGATCTTTTAAAATATCACATTACAGAAACAAAAATAATGTGCGATGTAATTGTATTAACAGAAGTAAACATAAAAAAATTAAAACATCAAGTTATAATTGGGACGGTTATCACATTTATAATATAACAAGAGAAAAAACGAGTAGGGGAGGAGGATTAATGATATATGTAAAAGATAACATATTATTGATCATAATAAAACAAAAAATCTAGAAATAGCAAGCAATGAGGGTTTAAACTTGTATTAATAAAACAACTACAAACTTTTAAAATAATATCCATTTACAGAAGACCTGAGACAAACAAAAATAACTTATAAAAGAACTAAAGGAACATATTAAAATAAAAAATAAACATCAGAATGAAGAAAATTTGATTATAATAGGTAACATAAATATTGATATTTTAAAAAGTGAAAATAGCAATAAGGATAAACATGACCAAAGCAGTATTGATAAATAGGAAAATATGATGGCAGGAGCAGGATTTGAGAATTTAATAGAATCAGCTGCACAAAAAAAATAATACATGTAAATAAAAAAGAAATATTACAAAAATCATGCATAGACCATATATATGTAAAGCTAGGAGAAATAGGCTGGGAATAAATAGTGGAACAATTAAAATAAAAATTGCTGATCATTATTTTACGGTGTGCTGGCTCTGGAAAATGGACCAGAACAGAAACACAGAAAACGAAACAAGAGAAGATAACATTTATCAGAAATATAACCATAAAAACATTATTAAGGATCTACAATTCCAAAATTGGGATTTTTTTGGATAGTATAGAATGCCCTAATAACATGTGTAATGAAATTATCACTACAGTAAAAAATATATACGATAGGAATATTTCTAAAAAAACAAAACAAAAAAAGAACCTAGAGAACTTCCAACCCCAAAAAAGGCACGAGTGGATTACAACTGAATTAATAGCCTTAATAAATATAAAAAAACAATCTGTGGAAGGAAATACAAAAACAAGGAAAGTAGATAAATGTAAATTATTGAAGCAATACAGAGATTTAAAATGTATTATAACGAGTAAAATTCAAATATGTAAACAAGAATACTATAAAAAAAAAATAAAAAAAAACAGACGATGGTAAAACATTATGGCAAATAGTAGATGAAATAAGCGGATAACAAAATCAGAAAAATAATATAGATAAAGATATTACAAATACATTTAAAGAAACTGAAATACAAAAATTAAGAGATGACTTTCATGACAATTTTATTAATCAAGTATCAAAATTAGGAAAAGTCTTTGAACAAAAATTAATTAACTATAAAAATGGAAACCCTTATAGAATGGTGTTTATTAAACTTAAACAAAAACATTCAAAAACATGTGACAAAACATTTTTTGTAAAATATCCTACTATAACAGAAATAATTCAAATTATACAAGAATTAAAAAACTCAAATGCAATATTCGTATGTAAACTAATTAACAAAATGATTGATAATGAAACATGGCCAGAACAACTGAAAGTGCAAGTACTAAGGCCTATTATATTTAAAAAAGGTGACAGGAATTATAAAATAATTTTAGACCAATCTCATTATTATCAATAATAGACAAATTAATTGAATGATTCTTTTCAAATAAAATTACAAAATTCTTAACAAAATTTAATTTACTTAATAATATACAATACGGCTATAAAAAAACAAAAGCACGACAGACTTGCTAACACTAAGACTAAATATTAACTAAGGCGTTGGATGAAAAAAATATGTAGGAGTAATATTAATTGATCTACAAAAAGCCTTCAATACCTTTGACCAAGATATTTTAATGAAAATATGTGAAAGAATTGGTCTGAGAGGTAAAATATATAATTTATTCAAAAGGTATTTAATGAATAGGATAGCAACAGTAAAAATTGGAGATGATTACAGTACTTAAAAAGATGTTACTTATGGAGTACTACAAGGATCTGTTTTGGGACCTCTATTGTTTCTCATATATGTAAATGATATGGATGACTATGTAAATAAAACGTTAATATATATGTTCCAGATGACACAGTATTAATTTCCATAAATTCAAATTACTATGCGATGAGTAAAAATTTACAAACAGACTTTGACATAGTTAACGGATGGTTGATAGAAAATGAATTATATATCAGTGAAGAAAAAACTGTACAATTGTATATAACAGTACTTAAAATGAAAGATAGAAATAGAATACAAATAATAGCACATAGTGAACAGTTTGACCTAATGTAAAATAAAACAAACTCACAAACTGCAAAATTACCTGCAAGGCAATTGATAAAAAAAATACAACAAAATATCTAGGATTAGAAATAGACTCAAACTTATATATTGAAACTAACAGTAAAATTGCGACAAATTATACCAAAATTAAACAATGAAAAATATATTTTATGCAACAAAAACAAAAAATTATTATATGATGCTTGGAGAGGTAGCTTATTACGATATGGTATTGAAATATACGGTTTTTCCACTGAGTATATAATAAATAGACTGCAAAGAGTACAAAATAAACTTATAAATGTATTACTTGGTAAAAAGATGAAAGAACAAACAATATATACATTAATAATAAAATACTTAAAATTAAAGAGTTACGAGATTATGTAGTAATCATCAAGAATTATTACACAAATACACATAAAAATTATGATACAGAAAAAAGCACACGATTGAGAACAACATCACAAAAGTATAAGCTATTACAATGGAATAATGCATACGGAACAAGAGATAAAAAGTATTATATACCAAATATATTTATCAAATTAGAAAAAAAATATGCTACATTTCCAAAGTAAAATAGAATTGAAAAAAAAATTAATAGATGAAATTGTAAGCTATTATAAATCAGTGTCATAAAGTGTCTGTAAATAGTGTATCTAACTGTATGTTATTTATAATAAGGTAAATTGTAAATGTAAATGTAAATTGTAATTGTAATGTAAATTGTAATTGTAATGTAAATTGTAAATTGTGTTGTTATTGTAGCTCAGACAAGTTTTTCTCCCGAAAAACTTTGAGCATTGTATGCAATAAAAATTATTATTATGATTATTATTATTATTATTATTAGTGGGGCCGGCCGCACCTGGCAGGTGTTTCGGGCCACCCGGTTTTCTCTTTTGCCAAATGTCGGCGAAACCATCCTCGAGTGGAACCAAGTGAATCCTGTCCATGACACACTGCAGCACACCTGGACGCAAACCGTGAGTTTTTAGGACGTGGTGGGACGGAGAAAGGAACAATTGTTTAATTTGGAATGTGCGACGCTCGCGTTAGTGATAATACGGAATCCTCCATGCGACATCAAATTTTTGGTAGCGACTGCTGAAATCTGTTGTACGGAAGTTTACCTGAGCCAAAGTAAAAATTACGAGATGGAAAGATGCGGCGAGTGTGAAAACAAGATTACGGGAAATGAAGGTGACTATTTTACATGTACGTTGTGCAAACGAAAAGTACATCATGAGAAAAAATGTTCTGGGTTGGCACCAACTACGATTGCAGGGATGAGTGACAAAAAAAAAAAAGACTGGATGTGCAAAAAGTGCAGAGCACTACGAAATGGTGCAAAAAAAACAAATACAGAGTTAAACAAGGAAGGGGACGACAATGATGCAACGGACGACGAAATACGAGACACTGATGATAAAGAGTCGAATGATTTAACGAGTTTTGAAAAAAAATTAAATGACATATTGGCAACAAATGAAAAAATTCTTCAGCGTATGGAACTACAAGAAAACCGGTTCGACTTATTTATACAAGAAAACAAAAGCCTAACGGAAGCTAATAATGATTTGAAGGCAAGATTAAAACAAATGGAAGAAAAAGTAGAACATATCTCAAAAACAAATGAGCAAATCCTTAAAAGTATGGATTTCATTAACGAGAAATACGAACAAATGAAGAAAAACTACGAAGATTTAAAGACTGAAAATAAAGAAACTCAAGTTAGACTACACAAAATTGAAGAAAAAACAAATGGAAATAGGAAAGAGGCGAAAGGAAACGAAATAAACTTGGAAGAAGTAAAAAACCTAAATGAACTGAGGGAAACTGTGAATACAATAAGACAAACGCAACATGAAAGCGAACAATACAACAGGAACAAAAACATTGAAATTTTTGGTGTAGAAACAGAGAAAAATGAAGATCTGAAAGACACTATATACCGTTTGGCAGATGCCATAAACTTATCAAATTTTCAGGATATTTGTATCGAAAAAGCCCATCGACTACCATCGAAACAACGGGAGCGAATACCATCAATCCTGATCCAATTCAGGAGTCGGATAGACAGAGATAACTGGTTAAACTCGAAGAAAAAAAATTTGAACAACAATGATGTATTTGGGAATAACAATAAAGACAGAATTTTCATAAATGAACATTTGACCCCTTACTACAAAACACTAAGGTGGAGGACCAAACAAGAACTAAAGAGCAGTTACAAATACATTTGGTTCAAGGGAGGGAAGATAAACATAAAGAAGGATGAAAACGAAAAGCAAGTACGCATCATAAAAAGTAACGAAGACCTGGAAAAAATTGTGAAAGAAATTCCAAACACCATTCAACAGAGTGTTTAAAGATACAGAAAGTAATCACGAGGACTTCATAAATGAAGTCTTCGACAACTTTGAAGAACTGAAAATGGGTTTCATTGGTAATGTTTCGACAGAAATCAAGTGCATACATGTTAACATTAGAAGTTGTAGGTTGAACTGGGAAGACTGGCTAGCTGAATTTGAAACTGCAGATATACAATGGGACATTGTGGTTTTGACTGAAATTAACATAATGGAAAATGAAATTGGGCTGTATAACATGGAAAACTACAAGAAAGCCTATAACTGTAGAGTAAACCAAAGAGGTGGTGGTATTCTAATCTTCTACTTAGAAGATAGAATCACCAAAACTAGTTATAAAAACATTAAAATCGATGATAACGATGCAATAACTTTTACGTTTCAACTTGGCGAGCATGTTTTTGAATTAGTCGCCATCTATAAAAAACCGTCTGCTAGTAGAATTAAGTTTATTAAAGAGCTAAAAGGTTTACTTAAAAATAAAAATTGTAAACTAAATATAATCTTGGTAGGGGATTTTAATTTTAACGTTTTAAAAGGTTACCAGGATGAAAGTGAAAAATATGACATAGAAAAATTTGAAAATACACTGGCAGCACTTGGCTTTGACCAGCAAATAAACTCCCCCACTAGAGAAGAATTTAGGCTCAATAAACTAATAAAATCGAGTATTGACCTCATTTATAATAGAACAAAGAACTGGGAGTGCAATGCGTATGTTATTAAGATTAAACTAGCCGACCATTATTTCACTGCATTCCAAATTTGGGACAAAAAAAACATTAGCGAAAATGCTATTAAAAAGAACATACAACACTTTTGGAAACTTAACAATATCAACATTGTTAAACAACTAAAAAATATTAACTGGAGTTTTCTTAATGAGTTGAATGATCCAGATCAAATCTACCTTGAAATTGAGAATAAAATTGAAAATATATACGAAAACAACAAAAAATTGTATAACAAACCAAGGAATAAAAATAAGACATTCAAGAATGACTGGATGACTAATGAACTTTTAAATAAAATAAATCATAAAAATAAAATGTGGACACAAATCTCTAAACTTAAGGAACCATCTAAGGAACAAATTGACAAATATAAAGAATTAAATAAACAGGTTAAAAAGAGCATTAGCAAGGTGAAACAAACGTATTTTCAAGATTTCTTCAGAAACAATCAAAATGACAGTGCAAAAATTTGGAATAAAATTAATACCATCTGCGGAAAAAAAAATGATAATCCAAATATTGACAGCCAAATAAAAAGAAACTTCCCAAATTTAGACAGTCAAAAAATATGCAACAAATTTGCTGATCACTACCAACAGGAAGTACCTAAATTAAAAAAAAAAAGAACTAATATCAACACAAATATTAGCAAAAGTGTATCACTTTCACAAGTGAAAAATGACAGCACAAAGCATAAAACTAAAAATTTGAGTAAACATGGCCCTTTCAATTCGATTCAAATTTTAAAACCAACCGAAAGAGATATTCTGTGTATTATGAACAATATTAAAGCAAAAAAGTCTTGTGGTCTTGATGGCTTTTTGATGGAACATTTTTTACAAACAAAGGAAAATACTGCATTTTTTATGAGTAAACTTATTTCGGCAATCATAGAAAGTGAAATTTGGCCCAAAAACATGAAAAAGCAGGTGTTAAGACCCATTTTAAAAAAAGGAAATAAGCAGGATTGCGCTAACTATAGGCCAATTTCTCTGATGCCTGTTTTAAACAAGATTGTTGAAAAATTTTTTGCTAGTAGAATTTTAGGTTTCTTTGACAGATTTAGCGTCCTACATACGCAGCAATTCGGCTTTCAAAAACATAAGGGCACTGATGATGCCCTGATACACATCAATGATAAGGTAACCCGTGCACTAAATGAAGGTAAACATGTTGGTGCAATATTCATAGATCTTAAAAAGGCGTTTGATACCTTAGATAAAGATATTTTAATTGAAAAACTCTACAAATACGGCATTAGAGGTAAATGCCTAAATATCTTAATGAACTATCAGTAGTGGTAAAATACGATATTCGGTTACACATATATACCCCCCACTTCCGATCACGTGATAAAAGTGGGGGTAATGATGCAGTTCCGATCATCTGTTGAAAAGTGGGGGTTCCATTTTTCGTCAATCTGGAGGATGGTGGAAAAGTGCATTTTACTATCTGTTTTCCGGCTTTCGTCGATGTGGAGGACGGTGGGAAAGTACTTTTTGCTTCCTCCTATGATGTCACTTCCGGTCACGTGATCAAAGTGGGGGTATTGATGCACTTCAGATCACATGATGAAAAGTGGGGGTGTCAGCTCCGGATTTTTCGTTAATCTGGAGGATGATGGGAAAGTGCCTTTTGCTACCTTTTTTCATTCTTTATCAATGCTTTTGCTATCTTCTATGACGATATCCCGATCACGTGATCAAAATGGGGGTAACGACATCACTTCCGGTCATGTGATGAAAGTTGAGACGTCACTTCCGGTTTTCATCAATATGGAGGAGTGTGCCTTTGGCTACCTTTTTTCGTTTTAGTTGATGTGGAGGATGGTGGGAAAGTGTCTTTTTTTTTTGTAGAGAGGATCACGCATAGGGTACAGCCTGGGGAACACACATCCCGAACCGCTTCGCTCTAAGATCGACAGTTCTCGAATTTTCAGGGTGGGCCGAAATTCGAGGTACCCAATTTCCGGGATGGGCTACACGTAGGGCACGGCTCAAGGAAGTCAAATCCCGAACGGTTTCTCTCTAGGACCGACGGTTCCCGAGTTGCGGGCATATTTCGGATTTTGGAACTGTGCCAATTTTTTTTTTTCGGTGGCCAAAATAATTTTTGACCGGGCCAACTGATAGGTGAGGCCAATTGCGGGCGGGGTATCATGCATGGGGGCCAAGTTTCTCTCCGTTTTGCTCTAGGACCAACGGTTACCGAGTTATGGGCATTTTAAATAATTTCGTAAATTGAAACTGAAACCTGGGGGCCATCTTAGAAAAATGGCGGCAATTCTGGTTCCAGTTACCATGACAACCACCCGTTTGGAAAATTGCGGTGCAATGCATCATGGGTAATAATTTTCCCTATATAAGGAGAGATCCAAGCAAAAAAAATTCAGTCCAGAGACTCGAACACACGGCCTCCCAGCCTTGGTGCAGTTGGGCAGGGCTACATGCACCATAGCATATGTGCAACTTCTAATATGGCGCATATAGCCCTGCCCAACTGCGCCAAGGCTGGGAGGCCGTGTGTTCGAGTCCAGAAGTACATCTGGACTGAATTTTCTTCATCGGATTTCTCCTTATATAGGGAAAACTTTTCCCATGATGCATCACACCAATAAAGTTTGCACAATTCCAAAAAATAAAAAAAAGTTGGTACGGTTCCAAAAATAAAAAAGTTGGCACGGTTCCAAAAAATAAGATAGTTGGCACGGTTCCAAAAAATAAGAAAGTTGGCACGGTTCCAAAAA
>JAHWFP010104836.1:0-11970 GCA_023313725.1 Lithobius niger | reverse complement strand
GAGGTCAGTTTTACCAGGGCTGTTAATACGCGATTTACGGTATATATATTATATATACGTATTTTTTGCAGTGTATCGATTATGTCCTTCCGACCAAGCCTCCTCTGCCCCCAACCCACCTCCCCTCCAACCCCTACCTTTTTCGGGGGTTCTTTTTTGTCAGTCTGATTGTGATTTACAACATTTTAATGAAGAGTCTGACCACAAAAGCGCTGTAGCTACCCTCTGTCGTCTGTCCCAGCCATTAGCTCTGGCACCCGACCGACCACTGTAGCCCATATGGAAGCTAATGAAAAATTCATTACCACTGCGACCCACTGCCGCTGGCTCGCTGCTGCGTATTTCACTCCTTAAGGCCCAACTCTTTCAATGCTAATGTAACCGAGTAGGGGTGCCAGTTGGTTGGAGTGTTTGATAGCCACATGAGTTTTAGTTTACATAATGGCAGCTTTCCAATTTTCAAGACATTATTGATTGGGATACGGAATGGACTCGCGCGAGACGAAATTTTACCAAACTTAACACAATGTCGAGTTCGTCTGGTCATTTTCAACTAAAAGTTCAGTTTCGCCTCGCTGGTTTCGAGAATTTCGTTAAGTAGCCTCAACGTAGTTTGTAGTTGAAAATGTCAATGAAATGTAAACTCCGTTTATAATTTGTTGATAACAGCTGACGTTCCACAACCACTTATTATAGAGTTGGCTCTTTGTTTTTTTTTTTTAAAGTTCGCATCCCCTAATCATGATCTTCTCCTATTACCGTATCATATTTTAATACCGTTTCCACCATATTAAACCCGCAAAGTACGTAATTTAACCTTATCCTTCCGTATGCATCACATGCTAAATTTCAAGTCTGTTGAGCGCACACTAAACATTATTGTTAAGGAATGAATTTTTGAGGCTTACGAAAACAAGATTAAGGCCTAGGGGATTAATACTGGAGGAAAAAAAATTAAGAACCATCCTATTCCACAAGGTTCAAGGCTCCGTAATTATCTGAAAAAGTAATAAAGGTCATTTGGTCTGATTGTTAAAGTTATGTCAGTACCAGTGCAAATTGTAAAGGGTAGATATTTCTGTATACTTTTTATTCCTGAGAATAAGGTACGAGAAAGAAGACGACTGCACAATCCGTTAAACGAAAACAGTTTCCTAATTTCCATCTTTTGCAATATTTTCCAGTTTCCTCTTTCCAGACGATTTTCGTACGCTGAAATTCAAACGATTTCCACAGTTTTATACGCGTTGGGGTCTAGTCTTCACTTACACTCCGTCATTTTGTATGAATGAAAAGTTACGAGAGAACATTAGGTTGTGTAACTGACAGTACATTCAATGTGGACAAGCTCGACCTCAACAACAATAGCCGTCGTATATCAATCACCTATTAATAGCCCTGGCAAATCTACGGCCCATCCTCCAAGAAATCGTCAAGCAACCCAGTTAGAGCCCGGTGGGGAGAGGGGGGTGGGTGGGTTGTAACTAGGTTATTTCACTATTTCTAACTTTAAATCATTTTAGATCGTAAGTTTTCTGCTAGGAATTGACTGAAAGCTTCACACATTCAAGGAAATCAATGTTTTATCCACATAAATCGGTTTTTTTTTTCTGCACCAAAATTAACTAAAAGCATCACACATAAAGCAAACTGAATAAACTAGTACAACTAATAAACTTAAATTCTTGCACAGATGATAATAAAGGCAATGCGTTAATGCTAGACCGAACCCAGATCATGTATGCCACTACGTGAATGATCGCATAAACGCTGCCAAATTTTTCGCGATGGAGTTAGGCCTAAACACCCTCCCCCCCCCCCCTAAGATTTGAAAAATGAATTATGACTTTGTTGCGGCCCACCACCCCTTTTTGTTATTGAATTAATTTTAATAGCCCATGGGCGTTTAACAGGCGATTTACAGTATGAACTGGCTGAGTGCACTGCTAGTGTACAAATTGGGTCATAACTCGAGTGAGGGCTGAGCTGGTACATAGGGATGTGCAGTGTCAGTAGACGGTGTCTTCAGAATACCAAACCTTAAAATAAAAGAACCTGAAGAACACACTCCTGAGGAACGTCGAAAACTTAAACACAAATAATCTACATAACTATACCACGCACCATGGCTGTTTGCTGTGACGTGCATATCACGTGACTGGGCTAGTCCAATCAGACTGCCAAACAGCCGTTGTTCTCGTTCGTCATTGGCTAACTCATGGTGACGTCACGGCAAACAGCCATAGCGCTTGGTTTAAGATCGTAATATTTGTTTGTTTGTGTGTATATGTGTGTGTCCGCAGTATAGGAATCTCGATAATCATTATTCTGCTGAAATCCGTAGTGGGAATCTTTTGTGTGCCTTTCATTAGAATTGCCTGTATAAGTAATGATTCGAACTGTGTTTTCAACAACGAGGCACAGTACTGATGACGTCATGTTTTTTCCCAGTCACAATATTTTCATGCAAACGGCATCTATAGGCCTCTCTGTCTCTTAACCCTGGATCTAACTAAATCTAATGAAAGCTTGGGCAACTACTGCTAACGGGAAATCGCAGTATTTTCATGCAAACGGACGATAACAACAATGCTAACCGGCCACACGGGGGAGGGCTGCCCTAGTATAGCTAATAACGGCTTCACGATTTTTAATTATTACTTGAAATTCCATCGTATAATCAAGTTTTGCAATCCAACTTTAAAACTTTAAAGACATACATACGAACCAGTAACAATACGCCAACTCTAGCTTTTTTTTGTTGAAAGAAAGAAAAAAATGTATGGTGGTCACGTCGGTCTTAGCTGCCACCGCCCTTGAATTCATTCATCCCAACTTCACGCTTTTTCGACGCCGAAATCTTTTGAACGACGTTGACCTCCGAAAGAGGGGAGGAAGGTTTTATATAGTTGTAGCCTTGCATTTTGAGTAGGCGGGACAGTCCACTTCTCTGTAGGTGTATACTGCCTGTTTGGTATACAACCATCACAGTATACTCTTAATTCCGCAGCCAACTCTGAACCCTCACTTTTAACATGCAAGTGTGATAAAAGCGGTTGTTGGGAATTGGGCGAAGATATGCAGACCGGTAGCTTCGATCGCGTGGTCTGATTAGAATAATTTTCCTTGCCTGCCTCGCTATAATGGATGCGGTAATAATTGTATTGTATGGTCCCATTCATCAAGCAGAATACTCCCAGTCTTATGCTTCGTGAAGGTTTAAAAGACCTCCTGAGGGCATGAACTCAGCCAACGAGCTCAACTTGCTACGGAAAGAATCTTTTTTAGCCAGGTGTCGTCCACAGCCAGTCTAAAAGTGTACACGACTACGATTATAAACTTTAAAGGAGACACGAAGAGGTGTGCCGCGTCGAACAGAAACGTACTTTGCTTAAAACAGAAATTCATGACAGTATATATCGCAAGCGTTTCCATGATGAGTTTGCATGCGGGTTCACACAAGATCACACACAAATATTCAAGCACTTTCAAGGACTTTTCCAAGACTAACTCAATTTCTAGCACCTTTGTTAATCAACAAACGTGTTGGCATTATCTCACTAAACACAAAAATGTTCGTGTATTATTCATTCGTCATGACAAAAAAGTGGGAAAAAAAAGCCGATGGTAAAAACCAACGCCGGAAAAAAAGTTCCGGGAAAAAAGCCCAAAGACAGACAATTGTTTTGTGTTTTTTTTTTCATTTCTGTGTTGTTGTTGTTGTTGTTGTTGTTGTTATAGATTAGGTTATCTGCCTTGGCTCGAATTTCACCGGGCAGGCTAAGGAGTTTCACCAGGTGCGTTTTATTCCTCCGGCCTTTTTTTTTCCTTCAGCCTTATTCCTCAGCATTTGTTCCTCAGATTCGTTTTAATAACCTAGTAAACAAACATGCAAGTTATTTAAAGCAAATTGAAAGTTTACCTGTATCTTGCTCAAAATTAGGGCATTATTACGACCAAAAAAATAATTAATTCAAAGACTTTCAAAATATACCTAACAATTTCCGAGAATTCAAGGCCTAGTGTAAATTTTCCTCAGAAATTCAAAGACTTTCAAGGACTTCAAGCATCGTGTGCGAACCCTGAGGTTGGAAACGGAGTGTGAGAAAATCTACGATTAACAGTTTTAGGAGTTACATTTTATGTGTCAATAATGGACGAATACAGTTCGGAAGCTGAGTGTCCACCGATTGTGCATACGGACTTTCAGGAGAACAGCTCAGTAGCTTTTCGAATACCTACCTAGAAGGAAATCAGAATTTCTCTTCCGCTTGGCCACTCCCATTCATCCTCCGTTATTTTCTGCATCCACTTTATACGAATTACCAAGAACAGATAAATAAATATATTACTAACAAAAACGTCAAGTGTTCCGTAAAAAAGGGGGTTATATGATTGAAGTTTCACTTTACTTGTTAAAATGTACACGAATAAAATTTGGATGATTTTTAATTGAAATAATCAAATGTACAATTGAGAAAATTGCATCTGTTTAAGTGCTGTTGGGCTCTACGTTTTAAATATATGATAGGCAAAGCACAACATCCGGTCTCGTCCCTAAAAAAAAGGTAAAAATATCTACAATGTTTAATCAATGCATGAAAATGTAACCGAACTTGTAAATTTTACGCATGAAATTGTAACGTTTTCAAGGGTGCATAATGGTTAAAATTTTGAACAGGGACGACGCTAGAATGAATTTACTGGGGAGGCGGCATTGAGGTAGCAATTTTAGCAAGGGGGGCGAAACGAAAAATTCTACTTTTGCTTTCCCACTCCCCCCCTCCCCCCAAACAAAAAAATTAAAATAACACTTTTGCAACTCTCTTTTTCACTCACAACGTTCCTAACTGTTTCCTTCGCCATTTTGGGGGGAATATGTGAAAAAAAATATGATTTTACTATTCTCACAGTAACAATGCCCTATTGATGTGACCTCAAGTCCTTCCTGTCGCTGTGAAGAAACTAACGTAGTTTTCTTAATATGTAACCAGAATTTTCTTCGTTTATACGTTAGTTTTTAAACAGAGGTGTGGGGGGGGGGGGGGGGGGAAGAGGGCCGGGCAAAAATGTAGGGGGTGAGCGCTCGCCACCCCTTAGTATCGTCCCTGATTGTGAAGTTTCTCAAGACACATGTTACCGATACCAATATTGCGGAGACTCAATAAAAATGCAATGTGTCATTGCGAAAACATGCACAAAAAAATATATCTGACATACCTTCATACAATATCGTCTCATAAATCACGTAAAACTTCTCGCCAAAACCAAAACCTACTAAAACCAAGTTTTTTAAATGAAATAGCTGGACACAAAGAGCCCTTTATGAAGCTTATAAACATCATTAATTAAAAATTTATCCTTTAATTTTAGTTTAAGAGATCTCCAATGCGAGACGTAAATGCTGGTTTACAAATACAATAACAAATAATCAAACTCAAAAAATGTATCCATCCAAAATAATTCAGCTTTAATATGACTTGATTTCTTAAATAAACCCAAAAAACTGGGTTTGATTCGCGCAGCTGTTCCCACGGTTTTCCAGATCATTTCTAAAGGTCAGTGGTTGCGAACATATAAGCATGCGAATTCGTCATCACGATTTCCACGAGCCAGTCTAAATTTATCTTTCTTAAAAAGAGTTTTTCCTGTTTTCCTGAACTTAACTTCGTTTAAAGTTGACGTATACATACGTGAGCTGAAATTATTGTTATGTGGCGCGATAGCAGCGTGTGCATACCCTCCCTCCCCCACCCAACCACAAACACACCCTTTCCGTTTTACCGTCGAAACAAGCAACGATCCCATTAAGGTTAATGGCAGATACCACCAACAACCGGTTTATCTTTTAACTAAATCATCCTTATTTCTTTTCCGTTTTCCACAGTATTTTACGTAGTACATTCAAATAGACTACATGCATTCACAGATGGCAATCTCCTTTTCCGACAAGCTAATTTTCTAAAAAGGTGCAACGGTTCTTTGTTTTGTGTTTATTACTACTGTATCCCTTTTAAAAGAGATAGCAGTGCAAAGAGGTAGCTGGTTTTTTTTTATGGTTAAAGGTGTATTTATGTACCAATGTCGCAACGACGTCTCACAGTTGGAAGTTAGTTGCGATTTCATTGCATGGTGAAAGCGTCGGTGCCGGGGCAGCAAAACGCTCTAGCTATTAGAGGGCCGGATTCGATTCTTGACTATTGAAACTAGACTTGGTCAGAAAAATAGACTCTCGAGAATTTCTGGAGTCTAGTTTAAAGCGAACTTGCCACTGAACATAATAACTTACACAACGAATTGCAATAAGAACGCAGATATAGACATAAGCCCTGCACTATTAAATGCGTTGCTGCTACCTGCCTGACTTTGAAGCTAATCGTCCTGAGTGTGACAGTTGCATTTTATTAAATTTCTCTTTGTTTCCTTGTGTTCATTGCTAATTAGATGTTGAATGTTCATATGTGAGAAACATTTAACAAACAACACATAAAGCAAGAAGCACTGTGATTTACAAAATATCAGTAAAAAAAACAACCTTTTTTTTTGTATATAATCGTCATTTGCATTGAAAACCCCTATGTATTGTGTGCGCTGCGTATCTTGAGTCCTGCACGTATGTTGTGATCGGCGACGTCTTCCTGGAGGGGACGGTTTTATCGACGGCCGCTATTGTTTTTGTAACTATTTTGGATATCAACAAGGCACTCTGCTACCAAAAACATACAATCGATTATTTGTGTTCATTCTGGGGCGAACTCAAGATGGGCCGCGGACACTAGTTTTAACCCTACGTTTTAAGCTCCCTCCATTTTAGTTGAAGGGGAGGACTCTTTTGGCTGCTGGGTTGAGCAGTGTTACCTGAATGGGACTTTTACCACCAGATCTAGAGGTATTGATTGCAGTTGTGGGAGAATACGAGGGTGGATAATATTTTGGGGGGGGGAAAACGGGGGTGAAAAAAAAATTTGGGGGCAATTCTAGGGTGGGAGAATTTCGGAATTTACAGGTTTATCATTCATTAGTAATTACTCTCAGCTAAGGAATTCTTAATATGTGAACGTCTTCAACTAAATGAGTTTCTTTCTAAATGTAGGTTTACGTCGCAAGTTCCAACAATTTAATATTGTTTTGTTGTTAAACAAATTGTATTGTATAGACTTTTTTAAGCAGTGAATTGTACATTTTGATTCGTTAGCACGGCGCTGGCATGGTGATTTTTTTTTTTTACCTGATTTAACATGTTTATTAACCCCGATTTTGCGATTTGTGATCGCAAATCAAAAGGTAAAAAAACAACAAAACCAAGTTTCACTTCCGTAAGTTTCACTTTCTGTTTCGCCTTAGGAGTATAATGTGCATGTAACACGGAGCTATTTTTACGGTATTTTTTTTTTTCGTTTCAATAACAAAGTAAAACGGTTATTGAGATACTGCTGGAAGAGAAAAAGGGCTCGCGTCGTGACGTCACTACGACGTCACTAGAGACTATTGTCTAGTGACGTCGCATCCCACTCGAATCGTTTATTTGATTGGGTCAGTCGTATCACTTATTAACGCCAGGTAGAAGTCCCGGAGTGTCAAGTCGATTAACAATGATTTTCGATGAGAACACGTGCCAGCAAATTGTAGGCTTTGTTATTGAACAGCTTATGATGAAATCGCTCGCCTATGAAGGGTTCTAGGTTCTTGATCAAGAATTTTCCCCAATTATGCCTCCGTATGAAAAATAAGTTAAACCGGAAATAAGCTAGTTAGTTTCAGGTTTTGACAATACCGAACGGAAAACGGAGTCCATATCTGTCGTTCTTCTTCGGGCGAACCGATAAAAACAAAAATGGCGGCTACTTTGCGCTTCGCCAACTGCCCCAGTATTCTACGTATATTAACAATTCGGGTAGTTATGTCGAACAAATAGCGGCTCCTGCTAATCAGGTAATTATTGCATAATCGATTATTTAGTATAACAGCTGTATATCAATTCGACGAACATGTGAGTCCGCTTCGGGATAGCGTAGCTGTATTACGGAGCAGCCCCGATGATTTGGAAGGCGGCGCTACATAATCACAGTCGGAATTAGCCTTGTAAAGGCCTGGTGCTTGAGATTTATTGTGGCGCCCCCCCCCCCCCCTCCATCCCCGCAATAAAAAAAATTTCCTTTTTTTTAACAATAATGTTTTTGGTGAAAACAGTAAAAGCAATTTTTTTAATATTCGAAACAGTGCCTTATTTTATTTTTCGGTCTGTGGCCTTTTTTCGGTCTGTGGCCTTTTTTCGGTCTGTGGCCCAGTATTTCATCACCCAAAGCACCCACTTAATCGGGCCCTGTACATAATAAAGGCAGAATTCTAAATTCATTCTACGATCACTTTTGATAGAAAAATAGACAATAGCGATCTTTGTCTTTCGTCTGTTAAGATAACTGTAGAAGAAAATTTGAAATTGGCTGGTCATTTATGTAACTCGTCTTGAATCGCGCACTTTTTAACTTAACTTAAAGGCTAACACGCATTATGTTTGAATAAAGAATGCAATATACAGTACAGCTCATACTAACCCACCCACTACCCCCTCCCCAAACAAGAAAGCTACCAAACGAGACACTTCTTCCTGTCCCATCAACTCTGCCAACAGTTACACACAGACAGGCGTAGTTTGTTAGCCTGTACGTACAGTTACACTTTTCATCTGGCATCCGGTGAGGTAGTGCCGAAGGGGGGGGGGGGGGGGGTCGGCCGATTGCCTTGGGGTCTAGACTGGGATCAACGTATTTAAGGGCAAATTTTTTTTTACCCCAAGCTAATGTCAAGATTTTATTAATTTTTTTTATTCATTTACATTTTGTTTTATAAATCTAAGTATTTCTGACTAAGGTTCATTTTTCAGAATGAAATGTTTTCTTGATGTTTTCTTGGGTGTGATGGTGGTTGTTGACCCTCCTCCCCCCAAACAAAAATCGACCGTGGTCGTATTGCATGCCTGAATGTTTAGACCTATTTTGTAGATTTGTATTACTGTCGCTTTTTTATTTCATTTAATAAGAGCGTAATCGGTCAATTGGTTATGATGGCTTCTACGCATAGCGATTGTGTCCTCCGTCCTTCAACTGCCGGTTTACCTGTCCCAACCACTGTTATAAACAATGAGCCGTGAGCTCATGAATTTTTTAGCATAAGCAGTTATTGTATTTATTTAAATTCTTGTTTTTTTTTTTAATATTTCTATGTGCAATATTTTTTACATAACGTTTACAATTTTTTTTTTAACTACTGATATTAAAAAGAAATTGTTATGGATTTTCTGGTGGAAGCACCCTGATTTCAGAGGCAAATGCTTGCAGGCTTCTAAACAACACTGGGGTTGAGGTTCATGGCTTTCTGGATGTTCAGACCGGCTGGCAGCTTTAATCTGCACTGCATCAAAAATCAGCGAATAGAAAATAATTACATGCATGCATTCTATTTTTTTTTTTTACATTAGCCCTGATAAATAATGAATGTATTTCTCGTTGCATAAGTTTTGAAGGTCTTTAAAAATACATATTTCATAGGATGGTAGGCTCTGAATTTGCCAGGTGGCCAGCTAGCAACACGGCCGCCATGTTTATTGCGTGCAGGATCTCGCGAACTTCCCGCTCCAAACGATGCTTCGTTCTCGTTCGCTCGTTGGGGGCGAGGAAAGCGTTCTGTTCTGTTCGTGAAAGCAGCCGATGTTTTTTTCGGGTGACGCTCCGGAGAAGGAGATAGCGAGTATGTTATTAGGCATTGTCATTTCATTTGGTTGTCTGTTATTAAGGTGCACTGGCAAATTAGAGTGAGTGAATTGCTTTCTCAGGCAAGAAGCCATCTTGGACGGACCAACGAATGAGGAAGGAAAACAAGAATACCTCGCCGGGCTGCCTGAAGGACGGCTGCCTCGCCTAGCATGCAACTGTAGCAGGGCAGCTGTCGTGAAGTGTTTCCTGGTCAGCAATTTTAGGATATTTCGAGGAGAAACAGAGGTTCGATAGCCCGAAAAAAATTCCGTACACATTCGTACGCGTAGCAAAAATGGACTCCCCCCCCCCTAATATTTGATGCCTAAATGAAGGGAAGCATTGTCAAAACTACTTCACCAGTGAATGTAAGACAGATGGATACACATTGACTTTTTGTGTGACTGCTTACATTTGTACGGTGAGGCGCAACACGAAGCCAAGACTTCGCGGTGTACCTTGCCGTTAACATTAGCTGCTGCGTGCCCATCCAACTGCCGCCTAAACACGGGAATTGGCCGAGCGCCAACAGCATGCCGCTAGCGACCCAACTGCACAACTAGTTGGAACTGGATCGCTGCAGTCAGCCAGTCACGTGACATAAATCCTTGACGGAATCCTTTCCTGCAACGGGTATAAATGGCCAGGCTGTGCGAGGCTTGCGCAGTTGGTGTTTGGGGTTGAACTAGCAAGTTGGAACGCTAGAGCTAATCGGCGTTTGTACAAGTGGTAACTTTGTCGGCTGATGCCTAATATGTGATGCTATGTGCATAATCCCCTAGCTACGCATTAAGGAGTATATAATAATTCGGCTTGACTCAAAACTTATCGCCCCGGTTGATATATCTTTTTCCCTTCACCACACAACACCCAGCTTATCTTACATAAGGGCTTCCCACAGTAAACCCTCCACCTGGTGGTAAAATGCATTCGAACCACTGTAAATGCATGGGATTTTTTTTTTTTTATATTTACATTAAATTCTTTTATCAAGTTATCAAGGAGCACACAACAGCTTCTGTTGCTCCAATTCTTGTCCTATTTAATTATCACTGCTAATTTCAAGGTTCGTTTCAATTTTTTGTGATACACACTCAATTTCTACGGACACCGTTGATCAAGTGAACAAAATGTTGACCTAGCCCTGCTTTCCACAGTTTTTTTCCTTTCACATAAGCCTCAAATCGAGCGTTACACATGATCCGAAAGATTCTTAAAACATATATGAAAATAAATGAAAGAAAATACTGAATGCTGCAACTGCAAAACTCGAGGTTCGAATCACCTTTAAGAATCGTTCCAGGGCTCGCCTCGGTTATTAAAAAAAACAAGAAAATATGTTTAGTGTTTACTTTCAAGCTTGTTTTGTGTTAATTTCGTGACTATCATGGAACTGATAAAGCCACAGCTGTGCTGGACAAAAATTCACACAACTCTTTTGTCAAATTTTAAGTTTCTATTGACTTTTAAAGTGGCTCACAACCATTTTTTTTGTACTCGTTCGCTTTAAGCAGGGATTTAGGAGTAAAGGAAAACAAAGCTGGTACACCAACTCCACCTGTCGAAATGCAAAAAATAGTTGTGGTGGCGACTTCTAAACTATTTTTTTTCCAAGTGTCATATGTGTACACCTAAGTCGGTCGTGGGATTCGATCTAGCGTTCTCTTGGATGGCAGCTGACCACTGGGCTGCCAACGTGCCAACGTGCACCGCGAACCTTGTCAGGGGGGAGGGGTCCTGGGACACTGAACTACGTGAGCAAGCACAAACCAGTTCCCTAGCGACCACGTGGTTTTTTAATGGCCCCTGAAATCAGCAAATCCAGGTTAAAGATTTGCAAATCTCCTACACTATTTTGGCGTTTGTCGGGCCCCTCCCTCCTTCCACAAGACGCCTGAACCGCGGCTATGGATTTTATATTTATAGATTACTAAGTCGTCGTATTAAATAATTGGACTTGTGGCCAATGGAAGCTGGTTGGCAATATCGTGGATTTTAATTAGATTCACAACTTTTTTTTCCGTGGGGGGGGGGGGGGGGGAAAAAACTTAAAAAAAAGTATGATGTGACGAACGCAAGTTCTGAAGTAATTTCTAACTTTCCAAACACTTTGGGCAGCAAAGAATATGACTGCAATTAAAAATCTAAATTAACATAATCAGCCAGATTCTATTGACATCCGAAAAAAATATTTCACATAATTAATATAAAAAATTAA
>JAHWFP010104835.1:17133-42465 GCA_023313725.1 Lithobius niger | reverse complement strand
CTGTTCTTCTTTTAGCTAATTTTTGGACTGAATCTATTGGTGAAAACAGTTTCTTTCTATTTGGAACTGTTCCATAGATGATGGGCTCACTTGTTGGCCACTTCCGGCATTTGTGGGCCACTTCCGCTTCATACTTCCGTTTTTTTCTTCTTTGAGGTTATTATTGGACTGAATCTATTGGTGAAAACCGTTTGTCTCTATCTGGAACCGTTCCATAGATGATGGGCTCACTTGTTGGCCACTTCCGGTTCTTTGTGGGTCACTTCCGTTTCATACTTCCGGTTTTTTTTTCTTGTTTTACTTAATTTTTGGACTGAATCTATTGGTGAGAACCGTTTCTTTCTATCTGATGGAACCGTTCCATATATGATGGGCTCACTTGTTGGCTACTTCCGGTCATTTGTGGGCCACTTCCGCTTCATACTTCCGGTTTTTTTCTTCTTTTAGGTTATTTTTGGACTGAATCTATTGGTGAAAACAGTTTCTTTGTAACTGGAACAGTTTCTTTGTAACTGGAACAGTTTCATAGATGATGGGCTCACTTGTTGGCCACTTCCGGTCATTTGTGGGTCACAGTTTGCCTCTATCTGATACCATTCCGGAGTTGAAAAAGGCGACGGTTAGACGGACGAACGAAGTCGTTACCGTAGGCTTCCGAGTTGTACAGAATACTAAAAGAACATCCTGAAAGGCAAAATATGCCATGGGGACATCCATGACAATTTTTCTGCCCTTAGTCAAAATAAAATGATGATTTACATGATTTGTCAGCTTCCACTCAAATTTTTCTTGTTACTTTTACGTTATCAGGCAGCAAAAATGTCCCCATTAAACGAAGTTTACCTTTCCTACCTCAGCTATAAAGACACAAGTGTCAAGTGGTGATAATTCTCAGGACCTTAGCCAAGCCACAGCATTCACAGCGGCCGCTGTGGGTAAAAAGTTCGTTAAGGAGAACTAGTTAAGGTGCGGCACTCAGCTGCTTAATCTGTATTCTGGTTATTGTTCTCTGAAAATGCTAGAACACTATTGGTACGGTTTGTTTTCGCTGTGGGTAAAAATAATTGTGTCCACGGCCCTGATAATGCTTCATTCATTATCTGGATAGAACAGACGGTGATGTTGTTGAATCTTACCGGGCGACACACTAGCGTACGGTCAAATTACGGATTAAAACTTAGTTACTTGATGCAGCTAAGCTGCTGAAAATGTTGTTGCAGCCTAAAGCTTTTTAGGATCGATATTACATTGGAAACTAAGTGAGTGGATTCATCTGGCTGCTAAAAGCTTCGGTAATAGCCCATCACTCCTCCCTGCAGAAACCCATACCTAAACTTAAGGTGTAATATAACGGTTGAATCGATATTTAAAAGGGAGTCAGGTAAATATCTTGATCATTCTTGGTATATGTATTTAATCAGCAATAAAAGGAGGGTACATTTTCGGCACACAGAGGGAAACTTCTTCGGATAAAATTCTAGACAAGGGTAAAGAACACAAATAGACTGAATGTCAATGGAAATGTTATAAACACCAAAAACACTGGTAACAGTTATGCATCCATCATCAGGTGTTGCTTAAAGCTTTGCTTTTCTAAGCTGAATGCTCCATTTTTCCTTTTTGTTGTTGATTCATGACCATAAGGACACTTTTGTCCTTAAATCCGGAACCTTATGGATCAAGGTTCTGATCTAACACCTACCGATGCATAAAACTGCGGCCGGAGTGCTTGTCTCCCCCTTTTCTCTGACGTGGCGTCTAGCAACAATTTTGTGCATTGGTAAGTGTTTGATCTTAGTGTTTTTGACGTTTATACGCTTGCTATACTTTGTTCCACATTATGCTTTCAGAAAACTAACTGTATGATGCCACGTTTTCTTCCACTACGAGTGCAAAAAATCCGTAAACATCCCATTTGTAAACTGTAACAGTAACTTTGTTGAGTCTACAAGTGTGATATCCACATGTTTTTGCACTCTTAGTGCAAGAAAACGAGTCGTCATCCAGTCAGTTTTCTGAAAACATAATGTGGAACAAACTATATATTCTCTACTTTTGTTATTTATCCTCGTATAGCATTTTTTTCTGAAGAATCTTTCGCATGTTAACCAAGAATGTATACATTTATCATCGATTAAATATGTAAAACACGAATGATTCAAGAGTTTCGCCTGGCTATTTGTCGAAAAAAAAAATCCCTAGCTAACATAAATAACTCCTACTATACAGCCTACAGGTATTTGCAATCGACCAATAGATTTCAACGAGGCCTGTCAGTGAAATTCGCCCCTTTCGACGAAACGTAAAACTGAATCAAACGAGTGGTCGTAAAGCCTATGTCAGTGAGCGTGAACCATCTTCTTGAAACAAACCGCAAGCTATCTTCATCCCTGTCTCTCTCTCTCTCTCTTTCATTTCGGAGTCCTTGTTCTGTTGTTGTGGGAGATTTTTAGTTCTAAATATAGTTTGGGCCACAATATGTTTGCAGTCTCACGTGACGAATAAAGAGCGGACGAATTACGCACGCTCTGACGCAACGAGAAGGTTCTAGCGTTCGATATTCCACTCCGCTCCACCGGCGAATTGCGTCAGAAGCAAGGTTGTTTAAAAAAAAATGAAAAATGAGCAGTTTTTCCTTTTGACTTCTTCCTTAGAAAACGACGAGCTCAGTCGCCACTATTTGGCACGATTTTAAAGCAGATATCCATAGTTTTGTAGCGAGCGTTAAAGGGATATACCTCCCAGCGCCATTTTTCTCCATCCTCCACATTAAGTACGGCCCCAAAGGTCTATTTACTTACCGTTAGTCTTTCCCTTGCTAAAAATCCGTTTTAAAATGTGGCGGCTAGGAGATTTTCTGCTGAGTATTACTAACTTTCTTTACGTTCGTTCCGAACATAAATGATGCATCGCGCGCCTACAATGACCTTGGAAATTTAATCTGTGCGCGCGCAGTATTAATTTTAATCGGTTGCTAGTAATTACTATAAGATCAAAAATCTAGAAGGCTAATGCAGTAAAAATTAAAATTAATTATTCCAATAGATCGCCGAAGCAAAATTATAAGACACTAGTCTAGAAAATTATAAATTGTGATTTTAAAATACAAGAATCATTCCGGCTTTTGACGACACAATCAATGGGTTCACGCTGGCTGGACTATTAGGCGCAATGCCAACTGAGACAGTAGCTACGTTTTTCGCTGCGAGGAACGAAGCTACCGTCTCAGTTGACCATAGCTGTGGTAAATACGCGGATGTGATCGTCGGGTGGGTGTTGTGAGGCAGGCGGAAGGTTATAAGGCAGGCTGGATGTTGCTTTAACTGCTTCCGGTCATCTGCCCGACGAACCGGCGAATGACTGGGCGAATGACTGGTCGTTGACTGGGCCAGACCGAAATTGGCAATCATAAAAAAAAATTTTGTACTCGGTTTCGGTGCATGTTTGTAAAGACATTGTTGTTTGGAGCATTGTTGTTACAGCATTGCTCAATAAACGGGTGCTGCAGACATAGGGCCTTACGGCTACGTCGGGCAGATGACCGGGTGTAGTTAACGCTCGCAAAAACCCTTTGACCCTCAATAAATGAACCTAATCTTCAGCATAGTTTAATCCGGCAAATACTTTTTCTTATTACCCTTAGGGAAAAAACATTGTTGCGTTTAGCATTATTAAAGCATTGTTTTATACCACTACATGTTTTCTCAACTCGGGTAGCTGATCCGCCAGGCTAGTGAGTCGCCGCCAAGTTTGCACGATATTGCGCACGATTACAATGTTACCATTGTTATAGGCCAAAGGCGACGGCCGCTAGCAGTGTGTCCTTTTAGCCAAAAGATCCAACTGGTGATTGCAGGATCTGGGTGTAAATAATAATGCGACGGAAACTTCCCAAAAGTAGCAGGATGGAGTCCTGAGTGCCACTTGATGAAAATAAACGCTTGTTTGAAGAGTTAGGAATGGTCTAATGTTGAGATAGTTAATTGTTTCTCAAAACCGCTGATTTCGTCAGATTTTGTTAACTCTTTTACTCCTTATTGATTTCCATATAGGGTGATTGCCCACGTCTGCAGGTCAAACGGGAATGAGTTACCACACGTAACTAAAACTACAACTGTAGCGAGACCTGATACAGTCCCCTTTGTTGGTTTCCAGCCTAGGGGTGTAATGGGAATGGCGTGGGATGGCGCGTTCGAAATTATTGTTATATCCATTGTTATTGCCGGCATCGTCTCTCATTGGACGAATTTTGAATTATCAAATAATAAATGACAATAACACCAAATCAACCATAAAAAAAAGGGTGGTGTTATGTCTTATGTCTTTCGAACAACCAATTTCGCAATTCCTTTTTAAGCAAACTGTAACTGTTTAAAAGGATTTCTTGGCAGGGTATTGAAGCGAACCTGCAGATTATAATTACTATTTCTTTTACCACATAAATTATGCCATAATCGAATTTTCAGTCAGCTCTTCGACTATTCAAGGTTAACTTATCCACCTTGTTAAGATTCCAAAGTAATTTTTAAGTATAATTCTATAATCTCGTAAATTTATTATTTTAAATGATAATAATAACGATTATCTTTATATGCGCTTAGCTAGCAAACGCATCATGCACGGAGGAAACGCAGGCAGGCAAGGTGTGCGGAGGGGGGAGGGGAGGGAGCAGAGGTAGGGGGGTGCCGCAAGGGAGAATGTGGGGGAGGGGGGAACTTGCTAGACTGGCATGTATTACGCCAAGGTACAGCTAGTAATAATAATAATTTTATTCGTACATTTTAGTACTGTCACTGGCAAGTCTTATAGATGACACAGTTGCAACCCGAAACTGTGAGTTTGTATGGGTTTTTAGTTTTTTTTAATTATATAAATGTTGAACTTACACTTATATATTTTATACAAACCTTTTTAACATTTGTCGGTGTAAGAACTAAAATAAAAATTAATTATTCATACAGTATAATTGCGTAAATATATTTCCTTGCACATACATGTGTACAAAAGAAGGCAAAAATATATTTACGTAATTATTGTACGAACTAGAGGAAGCCCGTGCTACGCACGGGTGGTGTTTGATGCACCGTTAAAAACACTGGGACGATTTCCTTCCTCATGTGTTTGTTACGGAATGCGTGTATCCCGTCTTTGTGTTTTTGCTTACCCTGGCTAGGAAAGGGTGTTTTTCGTTTGCTTCACTCCCTCATTTAGCGTATGCCTTGTTCCGGAGTCCATACACTTACATTACATATGATTCTTTCCTGCAAAAATGGTTGGAATACGCGTTTGTACATGTGAAATAAATAAATACGCCTTTGTGCATGTGACATAATAAATCCGCCTTTGTACACCGGAAATAAATAAATAGGCATTGGAGACATTGTAAGGTAGGATTAAACAAACGAAGCTTCAACAATCAGCAAGAGGCTGAGCAGGCTCATTCTACCGACGGTAGCAAAGAAAAAGGGTTGCTGCTATTGCGTCTTGTAAGGTTGGTGGATCTCCTGGAATTGATAGAGTTTCCTACAGGCAACTGTCTGAGCTTGGGCGGGAGGCCCGTGCCGACTTAGTCTCTTTTTTTCAGTCTAGGTTTGAAGGTGCGGCAATCCCGGAGGCCTGGTTGTTTTCTATTCTGACCCCGGTCTTGGGCCGGGGGAAGGTGAGGTCTTCAGTTGTTAGTTATAGGCCCATTGCCCTGCTTTCGTGTGTCCGCAAGGTCTATGAGCGTGTGCTGGTTAGACGTCTTGAATCCCATATAGAGTGTGGTGGCTTGCTTTTTGACAGACAATTTGGCTTCCGCAAACACAGGAGTGCGCAGGATGCCATCTTGTTTCTCGAGTCTAGCATAAGGGAAGCCTGGGTCAACAACTGTATCGTGGTTGCAGTCTTTCTAGACATCAAGGCAGCGTACGATACAGTTGACCTAGACTGGGTCGAAGCAGCACTGCGTGGTATGGGTACTGGCGAGCGGCTGTTGATGGCCATCTTGTCTCTCCTGCGCAACAGGAGCTATGCCACCAGAGTGAGTGGGCACTGGTCAAGTGTTAGGCGTACTAGTCGGGGCCTGCCGCAAGGCAGCTGTTTGAGTCCGCTACTCTTTGCAGTGGCCATCAACGAGGTCTTGACAGAGCTTGCTCTTACGACCAACATTGTGGCATATGCTGATGATGTTGCTGTTTGGGTGGTTGGGCAGGATTTGCCTTTGCTCCTCGGGATGCTTGAGGCGGTTGTGGCGAAGGGGCAGGAGCTCCTGGCTGCCAGGGGCCTGTCTTTGTCGCCGGATAAGACAGAACTTGTGGTCTTTTCGAGAGGTCCGTTTGTACCGGCGTCTTTGCGCGTGGGTTCTGTAGTGGTGAATGCCTCTTCGAGTGTTCGCTACCTGGGTGTTCGCTTGGATCGTCAGTTGGCCTGGACTGAGGAGGTCGCGTTTGTTCGAGAGACTTTGGCCATTAAACACAGGATGCTTCAGGCCATTTCTTCAAATAGGCTCTTGGCGAAGCGGTCGATCCTGTCTACTTTTTATCGTGTGTATATCAGGTCTTCCGTGGACTTCCATCTACCTTTCCTGGCCACGAGCAGGAAGGCTTCTGATGGTGTCCAGGTGGCGGTAAATACTTGCTTGCGCTCGGTCACTGGGTGTTTGCCTTCCACCCCAGTTCCGGCGCTTCTGGTTGAGGCCAGTGAGCAACCGGTCTGGATTAGGGCCAGGGAGCTTCTTGCCTCGGTTTGCCTTCGGGCTGTGGCTAGGGGGAGAACCGATCCCCTGGCGAGAATTTTGTGGGACTACAGCTCGCTTGATCCTCCTGTGAGGCAGCTCCTGGGGTCGTTGGGCCTAGGAGCAGCGTTGCTTGGGGGTGAGTGTCTTAGGAATTTTCGTCAGTCCATGTTGGTGCAGCCTGTGTGTCCCTGGGTCTGGTGTGAAGGATTGTCGGAGGTTTTTAGACTTGAACGTCGCCCTGTGGACCAGGAGTTTAGAAGGGGTGGGGTTCACATTTATTGTGATGCCTCCTTCTTCCGGGAGACCTGGTCTGGTGGCATTGGTGTGTTTGTGGATGAGTTTAAGCTCTGTCTCTCGCGGCGGCTGCAATTTGTCCCCTCGAGTTTTGTGGGTGAATTGGTGGCGTTGTCTGTTGCTCTTGATGTTGGTCTGGAGCTGGGTGTGCCCCGCCTTACGGTTTTCTCGGACTCTGCTTCTGCAATTTGGTTTCTGAGGCAGTCCTTCCGTCTGCTTAGGGTACATCACCCTCTGGTTTTCGAAATCGGCACGAAGCTTCGTCGAGCCGCCGGGGAGGGCTGTATCATTGAGGTTTGGTGGGTTCAGGGACATGGTGGCATTCATGGCAATGAGATAGCGGATTCCCTTGCCAGAAATGGGGGTAGTGATCCAGTTGTGTTTGCCTATGCACATAGGGATCTCCGCCCTGTCCTTGTGTCTCTTTCCACCGTGGAGTGGCAGGGGGAGTGGGATAGTGGTGTGAAGGGCCGTCACCTCTATGCATTGCACCCCTCTGTCTCTGTCCCGGTTGCCCTGGGATGTCTCCCAAGGCGTGATGCTGGACTCTTGTCTCGATTGAGAACGGGTCATGTGCTTCTTAATGCCCATATGTTTAGGATGGGGTGGAGGTCGTCTCCTCTGTGTAGCTGCGGAGAGGCAGATGAATCTGTTGCCCATTTCTTGTTGGATTGTAAGCGCTGGGCTCAGTTCAGGCACATTGCCCTGAGGGCTGGTGCTACCCTGCCAGTGGTGTTAGGTGTCCCTACAGGGGTCGGGAATGCTAGGAACAATTTCCGGGCGGTTCTGAAGTTCTGCGCAGTGACCGGTCGTTTTGATGGTTAACGGAGTTCAATTGAGTTAATTTTGGGGGTGTTGTTGGCTGGCTTGTTACTTTCTTTGTGTAGTTTTTAAGTTAGTTTTTAAGTTAGTTTTTAGCACTTTAGATGGAGTGAGTGGCTTCCAGGCCGTGTAAACTCCTGTAGGGTAAATAAAATAAAATAAAGAAAAAGGGCGAGCGACCGACAATGAAAGCGGATATGTGCTCTATCAATTACTTGCGGCCGTCTTGTGGCGGCCGCTTTGTGGCCGTCTCGTTGCCGTCCATCCTACGCGACAACTCGACAGCAAGAGCGCGAGCGGGCTCATCCAACAATGAAGACGGATATGTGCTCTATCAATTACTTGCGGCCGTCTTGTGGCGGCCGTCTCGTTGCCGTCCATCCTACGCGACAACTCGATTTTATTAATAAAGATAATTATTATTCTTTAGTTCTTTTACCGATAAATGTATGAGAGGTTTTTCGAAAGTTCTTTTCATGTGCTCATCAGTGTTTATTAAATTCCGTATTTTACCGCTCCGTTTTTCGTTTTCTTTTATATATTTACACAAGTGCAGTTCTTTAGTTTCTTTTATTTTTTCTTTACTTCTGTTTTCTCTTTTTCGTAGTAAAATGTTCATTCCTTTTTTAATTTTGTTACTTTTACCAATTTTTGAACAGAGTTTATTTTTATTGTTTATGAGATTTAATAAATCTTTTGTCATCCATTCATTCATTCGTATGTGTTGTCATTTTGTAGTATATTTTGTTTCTTTCATGTCCTTAATGATTTTTTAAAATTTCATCATAGATATCATTTGGATCTTGTTAACTTCTTTAATCTAGTCCAATTTTGACTGTATAATATAATAATTTTATAATAATTTTATAATATTTTCGATATCGAGTCTGAAAGGATATTTTTCTTTCCCTTTTTCGTCTGTGATATAGCTTATGTCATCATTCCACTAGTCTCAATTCCAGTTGGATTATGGACCGCCATTTTGGTTTTAACGCAAATGCTTTATACTGTGTACATGTTAAACCTTAGTGATGATTTGGTCAAGACGCGATCTAATTACTCTTTCTTCCCTAACTTTCTCTGTGGTAGTTGAATTGATTTGTTGTGTGTAGACAAGTTGTGCCATTAGATTTTCGAATTTTTCAATATCATCAGCTTTCTCATTTTTGTCTTGTGTTTGTTTTAAAAGATTGAATTTAGATCTACTAAGATGATTACATTTTAATTTCTTTTTTTTTTTTATTATTTAAGTAATTATTCAGTTGTTTTAAGAAATTAGTTCTGCTGTTTGATGGTTTTCTATATATAACGAAGATGTATAATTCATTGTTCCAGTTAAAATTTGTCGTAATACCATTGTTTTCTAGTTTGATACTTGTGCAATAAATATTTTCGCACAATTCACTTATAATACAAACCTCCACCTTTTCCTGTTTCCATATAAATTCCTACTTTTCCGTAATTTTCAGTATTGTCAGCATCAAGTTCCTCTTCTTTTATATATCAGTGACTTCTTTATATTTATTTCAGTGAAAGCCATCACATCCTATTTCATACTTGATGATGTGTATTCCATTTGCCATTGAACCCAATGTGTTCTATAGCTCTTTTTATTTAACTTAGTGTAAAAGTTTCAGGTTTTGTTCCTTTTTTCCCATAAGCTTTTCAGTTCTTTAAAATTTTCAGCAGTTTGATTTGTATATTCGTTGTCATCGTTGGCTTCAAATTCATTAATCATTTTGAATTTTTAAAGAAGTTTTCCCTCTTATGTAATTTGCTTTGTTACCAACTTATACCACGTGCCATGGCTGTTTGCTGTGACGTGCATATCACATGACTGGGCTAGTCCAATCAGACGGCCAAACAGCCGTTCTTCTCGCTCGTCATTGGCTAACTCACGGTGACGTCACGGCAAACAGCCATTGCGCATGGTTTATATCTTTATTATGTTCATTTTCGATTTCCACTTGGTTTCCCTCGCGCTAGTAGGTCTTAATTGTTTTTGTCATTCATGTTTTTAATATTTTAATTTCTTTCTCCTCAAAATCATGTATGCTTATAAGCAAATCTTAGTTGTTGTTTGTCTTCCAAAGCAGAATCTTGTATGCTGGGATTATATATTTCTTTACGTAACTCTGCTGTGATTGCCGTTTCCAAACCGATTATCGTATGTTATTCTTGCTTGCATGCCCTTTAGCCATTCATCTCGAGGTTGCGTACTTTTAAATTGAATCAAAATTGATGGCAAGTTGTTTTTGTTTTTACTGGCAAACGGTGTGCTTTTTCAATTTGTCCTTCAATTACGTTGATGACTTCTAGACTTGTCTTTTGATTTGTCTTTTAGGTTGTCATTTTCTTCTGTGTCAACTCTCCATGCAGGTTGCAGTTTCTCCGTACTGTTCCGATTCCATTTGGTTTTGTTTAAACCATGCGCAATGGCTGTTTGCCGTGACGTCACCATGAGTTAGCCAATGACGAACGAGAACAACGGCTGTTTGGCCGTATGATTGGACTAGCCCAGTCACGTGATATGCACGTCACAGCAAACAGCCATGGCGCGTGGTATAATTTGTGCTACTGTTTCGATCATTTCTTTCGCGTCTGTGTTAGTTGTTATTAGTTTGTTTACATTTCCTTCCAATATTTTGCAGTTTCTTTCTTATATAAGAATTTTATTTTTTAACTCAATATTTTCTTATTTGAACGTTTCGTATTGTTTTTCCACTAAGCTCTTTGTTCTTTCTAAGATTTTATCATTAATCTTCCCGATTTCTTCTAACGGGTGTCCCATTTAAAAGGAACGTTTTTAAAGCAGTCTAGTTTCTACACTTTAATCACGAATAACAAAAATAATATATCCACTTAAAGGCCGGTTGCCACCAAATTAGCATTGCAGAATCTAGGCCTATCGAGTTCTCTCTCGCAGGAAGCATAGGAATACACAAAGCAAAACTTTTAAACGCACAAACAAGCCACGTGACTCCCTAATTATTGAGTAAAAGTTAGGTACGCCCTCGTGCACCTGGAAACAAGCTGTAAAGATTAACGATATTAGTGTCACTAGATGGCGCCAGGAGATTTTCTTTATATTTTTTCGTGGCGCCATCTAGTGACATCAGTATCCTTAATATTTATTTCCAGGTGCGCGAGGGCGTACTAAATTTTTACTCAATAATGAGTCACGTGGCTTGTTGGTTGCGTTTAAAAGTTTTGCTTTGTGCATTCCTTTGCTTCCGGTGAGATAGAACTCGATAGGCCTAGATGCTGCAATGCTAATTCGGTAGCAACCGGCCTTTAAGGTAAGAATTTCGGATTTATTACAGCATTCATGTTTCAATTACTTGAAATAAACATCATATTCAATATGGCTTCCCGTTCGATTCTTCTATTCCCAGAGTTGTCAACAAAAGTCATCAACAACGCGACTGAGAGTTTACTCGGTAATGTTGTTAATGACTGAACCAATGTTGGTTTTCAGTTCATTGGATTAGGGTTGTAAACATGATCCTTAAGGAACCCCCACAGACAGTAGACACATGGGTTCAGATCCGAACTGCGTGCTGGCCATTCAATTGTAGTTCGACGGGAAATTAGGTGATCATCAAGAAGCACGAAGCACATCAGCTAATGTTCGATTTGCACAATGAGGTATTGCGTCATCTTGTTGAAGCCACATTTCCTGTAATTTGTAGCCCTTATTAACGATGGTATAGGATAAATTTACTGCTGATCATGTTGCTGTAATTATCCGCATTCACATTCTCCTCGAACCAAAATGGACAAATAATGCCTGGGTTTGTGTACCATCAATTCTCATGTCCTGTTTATTTACCCGTCCACTATACCACACGCCATGGCTGTTGGCTGTGACGTTCATATCACGTGACTGGGCTAGTCCAATCAGACGGCCAAACAGCCGTTGTTCTCGTTCGTCATTGGCTAACTCATGGTGACGTCACGGCAAACAGCCATTGCGCATCGTTTAAGATGGAAGTGTGCCTCGTCAGTAAAAAAAAATGTTGGCGGTGAAAGTTGGGGTTTTCGTTATTCCTCGCCAGCATGAAATTAGCGAAATCAAGCTTTTTGAATCCTTGTCACCATGTTTCTGCTCTTACAACATTTGTATTTTCTATGGGAACATGTGGAAGTTACTACGCAGAATATGGTGAACACTTGTCTTTTTCAAGCCATTTTCACAGGATGCACGTCTTACGGACTTCTTTGGACTGCATAAAAATGAGGATCGCAATTGGTCAATGTTTTCCACTGAACATTTTAGCACGTCCGTGCATTTTGTTTTGCACACTGCCAGTTGCCTCCAATTTTCTAACGAGTGATAAAGCTGTCCGCCTGGATGGGCCATCCCAAAGAAGAACGATAATTTTTGTAGGACAATAACACCAATAGGGCCATATTTCATGTAACAAACTTTCTTCCGGTTCAGGCCAAGGATTAAACGAAGAAGGCATCCATGTTGCGGGTAGGAGGCAGCCATGTCGAAGGAAGTGACGTCCCAGGAGCCCATCTGTGTGTAAATCTACTAGTCAAGTCTTCGCACGTTCTTTTATTTCAGATAAAACGGAAACGGAAACTCTATAAACGGTACTCATAAAAATACTGAATCTCCGTTTATTATAGTTTTTTTTTTTACTAAAGTAAATGCTCCTCGGCTAACAATGTAAACAGAGAGCTTTTATTTTTTAAAACATCGTTGTTTGTAAATCCACTAGTCACGTCCTTCCTTGCAGTACTGTGATTGGCTGTCCGGGCTACTTTGGCGGAAACGACTCCTGTGACGTCATACCACGGTGCGACTCAGTATATTCTTGGAAAGCGTTCGAAAGGTTATACTACCGGAAGTCGGCAATGAACCATCTTCTCTAGTCGCTCCATCTTTGGTCCTTACTATGCTGAATGAAGTCCATATGTTCTGAAAGCTCTCTGTGTTACCGCCATTGTTGCAAATGCGAAACTGTTAACTCGAAAAAGATAGGCTAAAACTGCACCAATTTGAGCGTTGTAGAAAGCGAAACTGAAAGTGTCTTAAATCTGAAATTCTCAGCTTTGAGTGGATATATTATTTTAGTTAATCGTGATTAAACTGTAGGAACTAGATGGTTCTTAAAACGTTCCTTTTAAATGGGACTCCGTATAGTTTGCTTTCAATTCTTTTTATTGCTTGGCCATCATCCGTCGTTTGTTTTAGCTGTAGCAGCTCCTTTTCAGTCGCGTCTTTGTCATCGTCATATGAATTTGAGTTTGTTCTTTGTTTTCTGCATCATTTACAAGTTTATTCATCCTTCTTTTTTTTTTTTTGCCCATTGCCTTTATCGTTTTTACTGCCAATCCCGGACAGTTGCTGTCCCATTTTCCTTTGCATGTTAAAGACGTTAAAATTTTTTCTTTATTCATGATCTTTAGTTCACATTCGTTGCATCCCAATGCACCCGAAATCTTCATATTGTAGAAAATGTAAAGGAAGGGTCCGGGATAAATAAAAAATAAAAGAAAAAGGATGCCATTCATAGAGAGAAAGATGCATGAATAACGTTGTTTTTATGATCTAGACACACGCTAGTGTGTTGAAGCCAAGTAACAGTAGATCATCCGATTGTAGACATCCGATTGCGAAAAGATTGATTGTTGATAAAAAGACGGCCTCGCTAACAGACATGTGTCTGTTAAGTGTCACTGTAAAAAAAACATATGTAGATACTCAATGTATTTGTGTAGCTAAACTCATTTTACTACTGCCTTAGCTAGTGGAGGGCAGAGTAGACAGAAATGTTACTCTTCAACGTTGTGTAACGTTACACAAAATGACTTGAAATGACAGAACAGCTGCGATCCTAGCGGGAAATATTGTCACTACAGAGAAATAGCTCATAAAATGAGTGCAACGTTACACATAATACTGGGAAATAAGGCGACAGCAGCGTTCATAGAGGAAATTGTTCTTATTAGTTAAAAGTTATTACAGCGACATAGCACAAGAAAGATGTGTAACATTACAAATATTGGTATTAAATATATAGCGACAACTCAAGCGAATAATATTTTCACTATATACGTGGCTAATTTGTCTAATTTCAGACTACAACAAAATATTTTTAATTAAAGCAATTTTTGATGCTTTTCACGTACATTTTTGATGTTAAACACAGGGACGAGTTCCAAGACGAGTTATTGGGGGAGGAGAAGCTAAAATTTCTGTTTCTAAAAAAATTGAATACTTTTTTTTTTTTGCTCTCTTCCCTTGTGCATCTTTGCACGAATATCCTGTGTCATGCACACATTATATTTTTCCTATTTCGTGTATAAAGTTACACAATAATTATGTGGTAGCCTGGCTTTAAAGAAAGTTGTGTAAAGTGACACTTTTTCTTTGCAGTGTAAGCAACTAAAAGCATATTGTATCATGTTGAGGTTAAATACCAAAGCGGCCGAAATTTTTCAAATCGTGAAAAATATAAGAGGAAGGGTCAAGTATAAAGAAAAACTAATAATCTGTCTAGCTGACTAGTGACTAGTTAGTCAGGTATTTCCCGTGTTAAATCCCATAGACTTATTGCACATGGCCGGCGTAAAATTGGGAAGGCGTACTCAGCTGAACGTTTACACACGAATGCACGGTGATCTGAACATGGTCCTTTTGTTGGTTTGGTGCATGTACGGATCAGGACAAATGCGTGGGAGGGTTTTGAAATTCGCAACCAGGGAATTTAAATTTCGTTTCTTTTCCATGTTGCAACCAAAGATTTCAAGCAACAATGGCTTGAACAGTCAATACTGGTTCTTAGATTTATTGTAAAAGCCTGAACGAACTAAAAGCTGAACTGTAACAAGGGCAAAATCTGCAGACATTAGAAAGGTCTATGGAAAGGCCACATCTACAGAGCAATACCTGTAAAATGAGCTAAGAACCAGCTTTATTCACCGCATGGAACAATTTATTTTCGTGAAACAAATATGGCGTTAGCCAGTAACGAGTAACTATAGTAACCCAAAACAAAACTTGTTAAGGATTCCCGCCAAGCTTTTCGGCGGTGTGAAGTCGTGATATCAAACGCCAAGCTCTTTCGTCAAGCTGATCCCACCGACCAAGACTTCAAACGTTAAATGAAATAACTGAAAATTGCGCAGCAAGCAATTTTCATACATTTCATTTAACATTGGGATTAGCTTGGCAAAAGAGATTGGCGTTTGATATCACGACTTCACACGGCCGGAAATCCTTAACAGGTTTTGTTTTGGGGTTGTTAAAGGGATAAAGGGTTTGGTGCTGTTGTTTGGTGTTTGGTTTTCAAGTTATTTTAGTTTTAAGTTATAGGTTAAACTAGTTAATTGGTTAGTTCTGAGCGCATGATCTCTGGGGTCTTTAAGCTCAATAAAGTCAAAGTCAGAGTCAAAGTGATACACGTTAGATGATAGTTGCGTATTGCGCACGTAACCATAACTTAACGTGTATCCCTTTCTTCTTATGCAGCTCGTATTGTTGTGTAATACGCAACAATACGAACATCCACGACCAAACGGGGTTTGTGTTAATAACTAAAAAAAAACTGAATGCTTTGCGGTCTGGTGTATCATATCAAAAACCAAAACTGGTAAAAGGGGCCGCCAAGTTCCGAATGGTTCGACCCTTCAAAGGAGTGATATCAACACACCAAAACATTCGCCAACTTAATCGCACCGCTTAATAGTTCGAAGGTTAAATGAAAACTAGAACATTGCTAATTTCGGTAGCAATGTTCAAGTTTTCATTTAACGTCCAAAGTATTATTCGGTGCGATTATGTTGGCGAATGTTTTGGTGTGTTGATATCACTACTTTGAAGGGCCGAACCATTCAGAACTTGGCGGCACCTTTTACCAGTTTTGGTTTTTGATATATCAGTCCTCTTTTTTAAATCGTGTATTAGACTCAACTCCAGTACCGTGCAGATGGGTAATAAAGTAGCATGCTAATTGTAATTGTTATAATTTGTTTTATTTCGTTAGTTTTGGTGTGTTGATATTACTCTTTTGAAGGGCTGAACCACTCTCAACTTGGTGGCCTCTTCACCAGTTTTTGCCTTTGTTTATTTCGCTTTGTTTTTAGAGATGGTTTATTTTTCGTGAATTGGACGTGAATACAATTTCTATGGCAACGTTGTTTAGAGTCATCTTGCTACACTAGTGTGTGTCTAGGCACGCACGTCAGTATACACGTTGTCATTGTCCGAACTCTGGCTGCCCAATGAGAGACGATGCCGACAATACTAACAATGGTTATAACAATATTTTCGTACTTACGCGCCCTCCCACGCCATCCTCGTTACACCCCTAGGCTCCAAACCATAAAAGGTACGCAATTCGTATCGTACTGTAGCCAGCCATTCGTCCAATTTCACAGCTGGAAGCCTTCCCGTTATCTCGGTACCGATCAATAATCACCCCATGGAAATTAACATGGGGATGAGCGGACTAGCTAGCTAGTTAACACATTTTCAACGTTATTGAGGGTCAGATTTTGCATTGAAAGCGGCTTAGCTGGCATTCCTACATGAGTTAATTTTTGTCAGGTGCGTCATTGCTCTTGATTTCAACACTATTTAAGCTTTTGTACCGCATTATTATTTTTCCTCAAGTACCTGAATGTACCCAACTATGCTTCAAGATATAAGACACTGACGCTATGGCGTCGCGCTACAATGGTTTACAACCTCGACAATTGAATTGATGTGATGTTTGTTGTGATGTATGTTGCCTAACTTGGCGCGACACACTAGCGTTTGTCTAGATTTAGTAAGAATGAAATTCCGGGATTTTTGCATGAAAAAATGTGAACGAAGAAACTTGGCGGTTGTAAGGGACAGGGTGATGCGCTGATCACACATAATGTCTGATCAGCGTAATTCGTGATCAGTGTAATTCGTCGCGAGATATTCTCACGTTGGTGCTAAAGGGACTGATCCAACATGGAAAACATATAAACAATTTCCATCGACACTCTACAAACAGTTCAGTCACTCTCAGTCCGTCCCGAGATTATCTAGTTTTGAAGAGAATGTTAATTAGATTATTTCCTTGTCAGTCATGTTGTAATGTGGCGACTATAGATTGTCAACTGTAATATTTATATCTTATCCCACGTTTTGTTACCTTCGTGAGCTTGCCTCAACGGATTTCTCTTCATTCCCAGCGCTCTGACGTAAGCAATTTGGCGATTATTCCGACGTCATCGTGTAAGCCACGTCGGTTAGCCTAATCGTTTCCAGCAACGATCGATAAGGCAAACTCCGCTTATCTTGGTTCTGCTAGAGATGCTTGGATCATTTTGAAATTTAACAGACAGGTTTTGCATTTAAGTATTTGTGAATGTTGGTAACTTGACATTGAGTAACAATGTTGTTGTCACGATTGCTGCCTGGCGATGATAGTCATAAATGTTCCCACGATCGTGTATGATGTTTAGCGTCGAAAATAAAACGCAGGGAGTTTCATTATAATTAATGGCGATCTGAGAATGAACGCAAACTAACCGACAATTCGTGAATTGAAATAATCTTCGTAGCATGTGGAGGTATGAAGATTATAATGAAAGTTACTGGGTAACCTCCCTTTGTTAGCAAATGCACTTGTGCTGCTAATTTTACTGGAGATGATTTTGAAAATGGTCCAAACCTATCCAAATCGAAAATTAAAAGTTCTACAAATGTTTCGCCTTATACCACGCGCCATAGCCGTTTGCTGTGACGTGCATATCACGTGACTGGGCTATAGTCCAATCAGACGGCCAAACAGCCGTTGTTCTCGTTCGTCATTGGCTAACTCATGGTGACGTCACGGCAAACAGCCATTGCGCATGGTTTAGTGGGAGTTCATTTGACGTCAACTCTGTAACCTTCATGATAACTCTTATCTAGGAAATGTTTGAAGTCGAGGGGGAAAAAAAGCCGAGAAAAAAAGCAACCAAAAAACCTTGGAGGAAAAAAGCTACAGAAAAAAGGCCGCAGGAAAGAAAGCCTGAGGAAATACAAGCAGGGGAGTTAAAAAAAACATGGTTCAAGCAGATGCCTCTATCAGAAGTATCAATGGAATGACATTGAAGTAAAAGTCTTCAGTTCAAGACCTGCCCTCTCTTTTTACCTCTCTCGTCGTCCTACGGAAGAGGGTATCTGCTCATTTCCTTAGTATAGAGCAGTGACACGACGTAGTATTATTGTATATAACTCTATGCTGGAGCCTTAATGGGTTAGCTGCAAGGGGCACTGCAGAGAGAAACAGAAGGGCGTCATACTGAAGCCGATGCTGTAAAGAGTGATTTCTTTGACCTAAAACGCGCGATTTTTGTTGTTGGAGAAAACAACGTTATTTTAAGCCTAAGAAATCCGCACTTCCGTTGTTTTTCCCTTCATTTTTATGTAGTGCACCTTGTAGTTATGCCCTCCAAAACCCATACTGGTGCCAATTTGGTGCCAATATGGCGGCAAATGTCACTACTCTATAGGTTTGGCTGCATGCTATAAAACCGAGCAGGCATAAAGCCAAGGTTAAGCATAATGGAAGCATCGCACTCGAAGGAGAACGAGGGGATAACCATGTATGAGATGATTATTTCTTCAGATGAGCAATTTAGGGTACAGTAAGGTTTGAAGGAGTGAGGGAAAACACATTCGCAGTTGCATCTTTTAAGCGCGGACATAAATTTCTATCAGCATACCAGGAGCTTCGGGCGTCGGAGTTTCGATTAGGATGCATGGATCAAAAAAATCCTTTTTTTTCAAATTTCAAATCGTAATAGTGTGGGAAAGTTGGTCTTCGACCCCCTAATCATTATTCCTAAAGGAAAAAAAAATCAAAAAATCCTACGTCGACTCACAAACTCTGTTGGTCCTGCGTAAATTCTTTGTGCGGCCGATCCTTGATTCCTGCTCTCCTACATGCGATCCTTAACTTAAAAACCTGGTGGAAAGTGTCCGTACTAAACTTTGTCCATCCGTGAGAAATCTCCCTTAACATCAGAGGCTAAAAGCACTGCATCTACCCAGACTTCAAGCTGGACACATCGACCTCGATCTGAAAACTGTTTACAACAACATTCCCATCCATAAATAAATTTTTTACCTCGAACGTTTTCATTAAATTAGCCTACGCGTGATCATACCAACAAGATCCTTTTAATCTGCACGTGAATCATACGCCAACATTCGACTCCTTTTTTTATTCGTGTTATCAATGAGTGGGACTTGCTTGCCTTCAGACGTTATTTGTGCCAAAACTGTAAAACAATTCAAGTCTAGGAGGCTGTTGTTTCATCAGTACTGATTTTCAACTAGTGTACTGAGTCACAGGATGTTTATCCGGGGCGCCACAATTGTACCGACATGGAGTTATATTAACTATGGAATTTTCTTAAATACTGCCGTGGCGGTAGTCAAGGGGTTGCAGGAATTCCAAATTAACCTTAACAGATGGAACAAGGCTGGTTGTCGTGGTTCAGTTTTGGTGTTAGTTTAATGTTACATATGAGCGATCGTGTGCTCTGGCTCGCCTGAAGTTCTAGGGCGACACTAACCTTGGCTTAAGGCCTTAAGTGGAATGTCAACGGCATTAGGCTTACTTGGGAAAATTTGGATTAGTTAGTTTCGGGAAAATTTAGTTTAGTTAGTGACTGCTAAACTAAGTAGCTACGGGGTTGCAGTGCTGGACTAGCAGCAGGGTTGGTCTGGTTTGAATTTAAGTTCGGGGATTAGGGAAATTGGGGAAAATTCTAATTATAGGGCCGAAATTACCTTTGAATGCGGGGAGTTGGAGAGTTGGTGGCGGAATGGAATTTTAGGTTAATACCAAATTGTTAGGAACACCCGGCGGAAGATCAAGCGAGCTCGAGCCGTTACAATGTGATGTCAAGCATTATGTACAGACAAATCATAGCTATGTATTGTTACAACAATTGATCAAATAGGATTATTTCAACTATCAATGAGTATTAATTTTGGAGGGCAATGGCACATTAGAATTTCACGCCATGTGGACTTCGGGCTTGGCAGATTACACAAATGACGTCATCGGCGTAACCTTGCTGGGGTGGTACAATTCCAACGTTGAAATCCGGAATTAAACTCGCAACACTGTGTGGACCCGGAACTACATTAACTCCATATTCGTAATTTGCTTTAAAAGTGCCTGAAACAATCCGGAATTGTAGTAACACGGAATTACCATAAATAACATCCCTGCCTCGCTCGCTGCGGCTATACATATAACATCAGAAACCGCAGTCATATTAATGCTAGGGTAACTCCGTCTTACCACAATTCCGGATTATTTCAAACACTTTTAAAGCAAATTAAGAAACCGGAGTTACTGTAATTCCGGGTTCACACAGGGGTCAGTATTTAAGAAAATTCCGGAGTTAACATAACTCCGTGAACATAACACAAGTCCGCGCCCTCATTTATCCTCTCACCTGTCTTTTTCTCATAGGCCTCATAACCCAGACGTCCTTTTTTTTTTTCTGTGGAACACGTCAAAAAACAATCCTGTTTCTCATGCAAATGCAGAGATAGATTTATTTGGCTTATATTGGCATGGTTAGTTGTTGAAGCATTCATTAGTTTGATTTTAGGAACTCGAAAGCTGCTACCCAAGAGAATAATCGTCTGGGTAAAAATAATGCTGGCAATTGGTGAAGCAATCACGTACCTTGGTCATGCTATGGTGAGGCACCACCGTTTATCTCCGACTTGGGTACGGCTCCATCGTTCTTATGGTATATAGCCATAACATGAGATATAAAACAGCGGGCTTGTATTGCGTATCTGAGTACGTTGTAAAAATTCAAACAATTCTGCCTGTCGCATGCGAATGTCACAACACAGCGTCGCCAGTTAGTTATTCATCCTTCCCTGTACGATGCTACGAAGTAAGACTAACATGATAGCATAAGACTAAAACGACTTATGACATTGCACCACCAATATGCTTGTTGACACTTGCGTATTTTCTGGCTGAGCCATGGTCGATTTTTGCATGCAAGCCTTGACTGCGCGAAGAACGACCACAGCTCAGCCAGAAATTGCGCTAATTTCAACAAGCAAATTTCACATTCCGCATGCCGATTGACGATGGAATTAGTGTGGTAGGGGCATGCGGTTTTGATCCACATTAACAAACAGTCCGACGGAGTAACCATTTTACTTTTGTAGCGCACACTTTCATTTCATTGAATAATTGTGTTGCAGATTTTTTATTTTAATTTTAATAACAATACGCACTTGGATTTTTATAATATTCTTTTATAATCTATGCTTGCTGACGTTACAAAATATTCTGCTGTTGTAAGTTTGATTATTAAGGTTTTCTCAGTAATAACAATCTTTAAAATATCCAAGATTATACATATAATCTTGGATATCTCTTGGATCCGTCTCTGCTGTTCTTTGTTTGCAGAGAATACCTTACAGAGGTCAATGTTTCCATCGTGAAAGATTGGTTTTGTAGGAAAAGATTTGCAAGTTTCAGATTGAATATTAAGCGCATCCCTCCTTATTCTTCGGAATAACGCTTGAGAACGAGTGCTACTCCCTTGCCAGTAGTGGGTTCTACATTCACGAGGGCACTCCAACTGATAACTCGGGCTACTCACAAAGGTAGACCTTAGCTACGACTGACCACAGACAATAAAAAAGGGGTCCTCGGTGATTTCCTTCCATGCAGCTGGACGGTACCTCAGCATGCCTTCCACCAGCTGATAGGGGTGTTGGCATCCTCTCCTTCGGGCTGAGAAAGGGCCATATATGGGTGGTAATGCCTTTTCTCCATCTTTGTTGGGTTGGAAAACCTCCTTTCCACCTATATTGGCTGGCACCTCTTGTAAAGGGATTCCAAGTATATCACACTCAAAATGCTCCCTAGGTGTATGGGGGTTGAAAATTAATAAGGGACTCGGAAAAGGGCTTTCTTTAAAAGAGAGCGACATTCTCCTTTGCAGTACTCTTAGATACCGAAGACGGCGGTGACATGGTACCTACTGGTTTCTCCGTGTCTTTCAGCTTTGGGGCCAATTCCAGTAGCTTCCCATTGAAAAGTTTGGAGGAGCCATGAAACGGGGGCAACCACAGCGTGGCTGAAGTGTCCTTCACAACTCTTGTGGCTGCCTCGGGAAGAAATCTCTACGACGTAAAACCATATTCCTTATCACGCAAAGGTCCCAATTGAAGTAATCTACCTGCAACTCTGACGCCTTCTTCATTAACAGTAAACCGTGCTCAAGTATATTCTCACTCCTTGTCTCCCTAAGGTTCAGCTAAATCAGGCTTGTGTACCACTGGATTCCGAGCAGGCCAGTTCCGTTTGTGAGCCGGCCTGCAAGCTCATCCTCACCAATCACTATTTTAGGATCTATCCGATCATTGTTGCTACATTATTGCTTCTTTTAAGGACATTTTAAGGATTGTGATGTTCACTCCCGGGACGATTAAACATGGAAGCTCTCATACGGTGGCCCCGGTCAGGTGACAAGAGTGTTTTGCTTTGCGCACATAGTTCTCATAGGTCGGTTTCCCAAGACTCCACTTTTGGTGTCGTCCTTGGCATTTATTCAATGCAAAAAAAAAAAAAAATGGTGCTAAAAATGCGGTATTGACGTTAAGAAAAACAAACTTTCTCGCAAAGATCTCACAAACAGTAATAAAAGATCGGCGCTGTTTGTACTGTTTAATAACAACAATGTGTTTTATTCTTCAACGTCTGCGGCACTACTATGGCTCGGACATAGGGATGTGTGAAAAACCGTCGTCTGAACGGGTCCAAAGGTATTCAAGGAAACCGTTGCCACTAAAGTGAAAAATACGCAGAATACTGCTTCCCCACGATCACAGTGCTATCCCATTCACATCACCAACGCAATCTTCGCTTTCTCGTAGACGCCCGAAAAAACTCTGCTCTGCCCAGGGCTAACTATTGTTGAGAGTTGGGCAGGCAGCTGGTCAGTCACTTGAGCATTGTGAGCGTTATATTGTTGTTTACTCCAGGCAACTGATAAAGTGACAAAAAAACAACCAAAAAAAAACCCTTCGGTTTTGTCTAAATACGATGCAAATAAAAAGTCATTAGCTAAATACCACCTGGGAGTGGCTCCCTCCTGCAGTCGATTCCACCTTCGAAATGAAAACTGGAAAAAGGTGGACGTCGAAAGTTCCTTCCCCTCCTAAATGAAATGGATTTAAAGCAGCGACGGTATTATTGTTGTTTGTGCCAAAGATCTTAATGGGCCACTGACACTTGAGCGTGGCACAGTCCTACTGACTCCGATCCTACGGCTTTGTTTATTTAGTCCGCTTCGGTTGGATTGGATTTCTGTTCATCCACGGCCAATTGGATCTTCTCGCCAAGAGTGCCTGGATGAATCCGTCACCATGGAGACGGCCTCCGGTATGAAGTAATTACGTGAAGAGCCGAGAAGCGAAAGCGCCCAGCGCGCGCGCGCGCACGTGGAAACTGGAAAGCCAGATTAGAAATTCTTGGGCGACTCTGCTACCAGCTTTTCTTTTCTTTTTTTTTATTCTTTTTCTTTCTTTTTTATTTTAGTTTATTTTTTATTTTGTAGATAAATGGTTACTATCTTTGTTCTTTATGGCGTGCAAATAGGGGTAAAGAGGACCTGCCTGTTATTTTCTCTAATTTTAAAGCAAAGCAATATGTACGCACAAATCGCTCGTAATAACGTAATACACTAGAAATAACGTAGTACACTCTCCACATCAGTTGTGTGGCAGCAGTGCATAGCGAAATGCCAGTACACAATTCATATGGAGGCTGAACTGGTACTCAGTGATGTGTATGCCAGTGCACAGTGTGTGTAGAATGTAAGTTTAATTCAAAGGAAATCAGGAAAACACAAAATGTAATTAACTTAAAGAACTATTTCAAACAAAAAAATAAACTTAAAGATAAAAAAAAAAAAAAAAGTCACAACTAAGCAGTAAATACCTGAAACTTCCTCTGTGGAGAATCTTCGGCAAGATGAGAAAAGAATTTTAAACAATACATATTTAATAATTTCCCATCTGACTTAAAAAATGTAAATTGTTTTATTGTTGAATGTAAATATAAACAAGTGTATACGTAATATTGCTGACACAAATAAGCCTCCGGCTTCGTGTCACCTTTCACGAAATAAATATACGGGGTGTTTCAGAATAAAACCGACAAACTTACAGGCATACTAAGGAGATAAAGACAAGTCAAAAAGTCCTATACAACACCTTTCCAAAAATGCTTCGTTACCGAGATATCACCCTACCCCAATTATTTTATGATCGAGTATTTAAGTCATGGCTTAATTGGAGCTTGTGAGCCACAGGCTGTGACTGAATGTCTGCAAGGTGCACGCCTGCAAGGTGCACGCTTTATTGTGCCCTCATACACCATCTTGTGTGTTTAAGCAGCGTCAACTGGTTTGAACTAGAGGTGTTGACAAAGGTTTTAAGACCAAATTCATAGCTCCACAAACTCAGATTCAGCACGGTGCACCAACCTGCTGCAAAACTTCGTGCAAAACCTAGAGCACAATATTGGAGTTAAGTGTTTGCACATATTGTTAGTAATTCTAGTTACTCTGTATTAATTCTTTGGTTTCCTCTATCTATTATAACTAAGGTTGAGGTTTCAACAATTTTCAATTATTTCATTTAACCTTCGAATTAGCCTTCGAATTTAACCTTCGAATCCCACTCGGTGGGATTAGCTTGGCCAAAGAGCTTGGCGCTTGATATCACGACTTCACACAGACGAAAAGCTTGGCGGGAATTCTTAATAGGTTTTGTTGTGGGGTAGATTGCTGATCTACTCAAAAACCCGCCATTTGAATTTAAAAAATATGTTTGAATTTTTTAAAAAGAAAAGAAAAGGAACGCAATTATCTGGTAAAGAATGAAAAAGCTTAAACCATTAGTCCGCATTATTAATTTTTTTACTGTATTCATCACTCGCTGCTAGTTAACAGAATTTGAATAATACTCAAGCTGCAGTCGAAATGGATGTTTTAGGTAATGTACCATCGATAATGTGTTGAGTCGAGTTGGCCACTGCATAAGAATTATTTTCTTTAACTAGTGTCTACACTCATGGCGCTCCGGGGGCCTCTACAGCATCCGACACAGATGAAGAGGCGTGCACTTAACTATGTAACGACATCCCTATATGGACGTTTATAGCCTGGTTCGAAATAGTTTCGGTCAAATCCTTGGAGGTGAGTATGAGGAAGGTGTGGGGCAGGTGGACTAATCCGGATTCCCAAAGTCACCATCAATTAAGCGCTCTATTGTCCTACAGCTACGTGCCTGGGGCGCCATGAGCTTGATCGCTGGGCGGAGTGGGAGGGGCACTGGTTAAAGAAGACAATTCTTCTGCAGTGGTTAACATATTAAGGAAACTCAACAAGCTGTTGATTCTTCTGCAGTGCCAAACATATTAAGGAAACTCAACAAGCTGTCGATTCTTCTGCAGTGC